>PVJN01020798.1:0-37500 GCA_004026805.1 Lasiurus borealis | reverse complement strand
CTGGTTCACTTATTTATGCATTCATTGGTTGATTCTTGTATGTGCCCCGACTGGAGATGAAACCCACAATCTTGGCGCACCAGGATGACACTCCAACTGAGCTATCAGTCTAGGGCAGAAACAGCAGATTCTTAACACTCTCCTCAATTTATAGAATTCTCTATCACTAAAATGTTTTTATCAGCCTAATTGCTTAGCACATTTCTTATATGCCATTTTCGGTAAATAAATAACTTAATTGGCACTGATTCTCTAGAATATTCAAAATTATTCAAACAGTAATGAGAAACAAGGATAGCCTTTAGTCCTATTAGATTGCCCAACTTTTGCAGTTACTCTATTTTACTTTCTAATTTTCTACCAACGTATCTAAATTGAGAAAAATTAGAGAATATGTCAAAACATCTGCATTTACCAGTGACTTTTTCAATCTTTTTTTAAGTTACAAATTTAAGTCACATCTTTAAAAAACACACTAATGTACAACTTTTTTTCCATGCAACCTTGCTGATTATATTCTATCAGTTAATCCATCCAAGCCATTAAGATGTAGAGTTTCCCACAATCTGAATGGCTGATTGCACACTCGTAGAAAGATCCACTATGTATTTCCATCTTCTGCATGTCCTGCAGGTTGGCAGCTGGATCTAAAGGCTTGAACTGCCTCAGATTAAACCTTTTCCGTTTGGGCTTTGAGCAGCAGAACAGAGAGAAAGAAATGTGTATGTTGTTTTCAGCTACCAGTTTGCAATCATGCTTTTATGATGGCTCCAGGAAACTAAAACACCAGTTAAATGAATGGCATATTAGAAGTGAGAGCGCTGCTGCCATCAACATATGCACAATAGCCCTGAGTAGTGGCTCATATAAAAAAAAAAAGGTTTCATGGAGTACAACAGATTACTGAGACTTTAATAAAATAGTTAATTGCCACCTCTAGCATGAGCAGTCCTTGATATGGTTTCAAAACTGCAAAATATACATCAAGCTAAAGAACAATGGTAGTCAGTGATTGAATTTATAAATGCTTTTGCTCTTCATCTTAGCCTTGGAAAGGAGCCAACAGCAGTTTGCCTTCATGTGCAGGTACTCACAGGACTCCTGAAAGCAGGTATACTTATGACAATGACTACTTACAGTAAAATGCTATAGTTTAAAATCAGCAAAGGGAAGTTGTGCATGGGTGGAGTCCCAGAGAAACTAGACACATGCCTGGTTCCTGTGTTTTCAGGGTTATTTGAAATCACCAGCTTATTGTCACTATTGATAGGGTTTTGGACTTGATGCAGAATCCAAGTGTGAAAATACAGTTCTGCCTGATAGTATGATAGTATCAGAAACTGAAGAATAAGCTAGACTGACTGACATGCACAGGTGACATGGGGTTGTCCAACAGGGGCCCATTTCTAAATCCAGCAGAGATACCAGATGAGGTTATCAGGAAGAGCCTGGGCAGGAGTCCCGGGAACATTCCACAGGCAAATAAAAATTGCTGTTGCCCAGGTTGGCTCAGTGGTTGAGTATCCATCGACCTATGAACAAGGTGCAATTTTCAATCAGGGCACATGCCTAGCTTGTGAGTTCGATACCCAACAGGGGGCATGTAGGAGGCAGCTGATCAATGATTCTCTCTCATCAGTGATGATGTTTCTAGCTCTCTCCCCATCTCTCATCTTCTCTGAAATCAATAAAAATCTATTTTAAAAAGTAAATGACTATTGTTTCTTACCCCTGGAACTAAGCAAGAGGCAAACAAAGCACTTGGTTGGGTTATACATAATGAAAGATGTGTATTTTGTGTATGTGAATATTATTGACACCCATTCATAAACCAAACTGAAAGAAGTTCATGTTTGTAAGTGGTCTGAGACAGCAGGCTATGTTTGGATTGCAGAAAGTGATGACTCAATCAGTGCCTACAGGATTGGCCATCTAAAACCCTGGACAACAAGGCTCAGGTGAGTTTTCACATTTCACATATGTTGGCACATGTTGTTGGAAAGATTAAATACGTCTCCTCTGGGAAGGGACATCTGGAAGCTTGTGTCTGATTTCTCTGGCACTTTACTAGGCAACCTTTTCCCTGATTTTAAACTGTACCATTTTGCTGTAAATAGTTGCAGCCATAAGTAGAGTTGCTTCAGAGGTCCTGTGAGTACCTACCTGTACACATCTTCAAGCCTGAAGGGATGTCCAAGTGACTCCTGAAACAGAAGTCAATTATCTTAAATTTTAAAGATAGTTAATTATTATAAAACAAAATCCCATTGAATTGCCTTGCATTTTTTTTATTCCTTTATGTATATCCATATTTTCATCTGGTATCATTTTCCTCCACACTTACAGACTCCCTTTAACACTTCTAGACTATGAATATGTAGGAATTATTTCATTCAGCTTTTGTGGTTTGGAGTGAATTTTCTTTTGCTCTCACTTTCAATGGACTTTTTTTTCACTCAGAATGAAATTCTTGTCCTATAGATACTTGGATCTCCCAAGCCTCAGAGCTTCATCTCCTCACATGGGGAATTCCACTGGACTCTCTCTGAGATCCCTCCTTTTGCACCATGACCTGGAGACTACATTCTAAGTGGGCACAATCATCCTCATCACCTTGTTTGTTTTCTATGTTTTAGGGATCACTGTACTTTGCTGTCTGATGCCCAGTGTCTTGCATTTATTGTTCATTTATTAGTTATTTTAGGAAGAAGTGTGTCGGAGACCAAATATTGTTCTCACTAGGTGGATGTAATTGTTCTCACTAGGTGGATGTAATTGTTCTCACTAGGTGGATGTAAATGGAAGGACAGAAGGCTGGCAAACCTTAATTGCTCTGAAAGGTCAGAGCTGATTACTCATTGTTTAGTTGAAACTATTTGTTTGTATCATGTTAATTTCTGTTATTTCCTGCCTAAAGGCTAGGGGTGTGTCCCAAAGCCTTAATAAAAGGGAGAAAAATGATAGAGCAAATGGCAGTCCTTCCCACTAGAGGAAGGTTCCCGCCTGGCCACCCAATATTGCCAAATTAATATTTTCTAGTCTCTCATTTTGTTTGTGTGCGGCCTCCTTCAGAACCCGAACCCTGACCCGGGAACCTTGAACCATGCAGGACATGGAAAGAGGTTCCCACAGAATTGTACTTTAGAGTCCCCATTACTATATCTCAACCAGAAGGGGAAAGGGACAGAAAGCCAGAAACATCGAAGAGAGAGAGCCATCCATCAGCCGCCTCCTGCAAACCCCCTACTGGGGATGTGCCTGAAACCAATGTACATGCCCCCCACCAGAGTCGAACCTGGGACCCTTCAGTCCCCAGCCCGACGCTCTATCCACTGAGCCAAACCAGTTTCGACTGTTAGGCATTCTTAATACCTTTGCATTACCATTGTTTCCAAGTGTTCAAGTGGACTAGGTAGGGAAGTTTTGTATGTATGTACATGTGTAAAATAGCAAAATGTTAATTATACTCTAAAAGTTGCAAAAATGTCTAGAATTACAATTGCTCTAAGAGTAATCAAGTAACCATAATAGTACATACATTTAGCAAATGTTAACTAATTTTTCATTGGTGGTGTTGAATCTTAAGAAAATGAAATATATATATATATATTTGAAATAATATATATAAATTGAGTCTGTGGCATAATCTATAAGTTCAAAATAGCAAAGATGTGAAAATTTATTTTATCTTGTGCTCTTACTGACATTGTGCCAGATCTTTTCCCTAAGAGCTTTGTAAATTGATCTAGATATAATTCAAAATAAGTCATGAGAGAGCTCAAGAATCATGGTAGCTTCAATTACTTCAGTTTCTACTAAAGTCTGGTTTTCTTATGTTTAAAAACTATATGTAAACAACGAAAAGGAATAAATGAGCAAAAACCATCTTAGCATTCATAACATGTTGCCTAAGGCACATTTCAGCTATTTTCATATCAATTTCTAATAATTGATTTATAGAGCCCTTTTTCCTTCTACAGTGATTGGGGAATGGAGTAAGTCACTTAAAGAAATTCTATAATTTCAAAATATATGTTGCCATTTAAATGAAAACATATATTTGATATTATATTATGAGAAGGTTGCCTTGAAGGAACTCCACAAAAATAAAAGCTAGGGAAAAAAAAATCCCAAAACAGAATCACTCTCCTATTGAAAAAGGAAAATAAGAAAATTGTAGAAAAAGGAATTGTTGATGTATTTTACAGTCCTTAAGATGGTATTTGTAATGTTTTATTTCAAATATCATTGCAGTCATATGAAATCATGGAAATGGTGTGTCCAAAGGAAGGTTGCATTTCATTGTTCAAATACTTCACAAATTTTAACATGTTTTGTTTTAAAATACCTCTCTTTGCTTATCCTCACATTTGCTTTTAACAACCAAGTAGTAGAAATTAAATGTCTTTACGGTTTAAATATTTTTTATTAACTGCTTTTATTCAACATTAAGACTTTCATTAAAAAGTTATTTGAGCTCTGGCCAGTGTGGAGCATCATTCAATACACCAAAAGGTCATGGATTTGATTCAGGGCACATACTTGGATGGCAGGTTCAGTCCCTGACTGGGACAAATGTGGGAAGCAACAGATTGGTGTTTATCTCTGATCTCTCTCTCTCTCTCTCTCTTTCTCTCTCCTTCCTTTCAAATCAATAAACATGTCTTTGGGTGAAGGTTTTTAAAAAGTTATGAGAAAGAGGAAAAAAAAATACTAGTTTATTTGAAATATTAAATAATAGTAAAAAAAATAGAAATAGTAGAAATAGCTCTAAATAGGCCTATTAGATGATTATGATTTTTCATATCAGAAGCCATAATTACATATGGCGTTTTGGTGAAAAATCAAGTTTAAGGAAAGTGAACAATACCTATCTTTATTGATAGTTTTCCTTCCCTTCATTCCCCATGTCCAATATGAGGATATGAAAGCTCTTGATTTTTTTGTTTATTTGCTTAATGCTTTGATAGTCCTGACTTCTGTGGACACTAAATCAGATAGTCTAGAGTCCAGACCATTCCAAAAACAAGCATGAACTATTGATTTTTTTTTCTTGTTTGTCAGAAAGGGGTAATTGGTGTCATCTTCAAGTCTATTTACTCTTCAGTTTCTAGAGTTTCACATGTTGTTATGGTTCTATTATTTTCCAACAATGCTCTGATTCTGCTTGTTTCTGATCCAAAAGCTGACATGGCACCCTCAGCTGGAACACTCTCTTACCATTTTCAGGAGTTAACTTATAAGTTACAACACTTTCTATAACGGCCCTATATGCTGTTAATTTGTTTTATGTGCTCATGACTTGCAGGAAACTTTATTGGATTTGTTCCATCATTTCCTTCTAATTTTTGAAACCATCATCTCAAATCTCTTCTTCAGACTGTATGTCGCAATATTGCCACAAACTGAGGGTGCGCAAATATTTCTACATTAAGTTAGACATATGTTCCATCTGACAATGAAAGTCCCTTTGGGAACTCAGTCACCTCCCTGTCAGTAATGGAGGTGCTCTTCAGGGGCTGTGCTGCTTTTCAAGTGAACAACCCCTAAAATTTAACTGTGCAAATTCTTATGCTGCTGCTTAAAACAATCATTTCCCCACCTCTCGTCTCTAAGCAATGAAATAGAACCACTGCAGAGTTATACGTTTTTGAGGAAGAGGGAACATTTTGCTCACTTTCCAAAGGTTTGTACCCTATTTCTTATTATAGTACATAAAGTTCATCCCAATCTTTTCTATAGTGTTTCTTATCTATTGGTTGAAAATGTATCCTAATATGTACTTTGCACCCCTGTTTCCCTGATTTGACAATGTAATTTCTTAAATATGCCTAAATCAGTTATCAATCCAAGGCATTTTTCTCTTTGCTATTCTTTCTTTAAGTAACCTTAAACCATTTTGCTGAGAAAGTCATACGTACCTATTGTTATTTTATTTATTGTTGTCAGTATTACAGTGTCCCCCACTTTCCCAACTTTGTCCCTGTCTACCCCGCTCCTGCTGCAGCCCATGACTGCTGCACTCTATTGTCTAGGTCCATGGGCTATGCATATATATTGTTTGATTAATCTTTCCTCATACTCCCGACTGTCTGAGATTTAGTAGTCTGTTCCATGCATCCATGCCACTGGCCTTATTTAGTTCAACAATTTGTATTATTCATTAGATTCCACATATAAATGAGATCTTGCAATATTTGACTTTCTTTGTCTGGCTTATTTAGCTTTGCATTATACTCTCTAGGTCTCTCCATGCTGCTGAAAGGGTCAGAGATCCTTCTTTTTTATAGCAGCACTAGAGGCTCAATGCACAAAATTCATTTAAGGGGCTCGGCCCTCGCAGCGCCAGCTGTCTTGGCTGGCTCTTACAGCCTTGGCTGGCCCTCACAGCCCTGGTTTCATCCAGAAGGTCATCCAGATAGTCATTCTGCTGTTCGGTCTAATTAGCATATTAGTTTTTTATTATATAGGATACTATTTCTTTGTGTAGATATACCACAGCTTTTTTACCCACTCATGTGCTAATGGGCACTTGGGCTGTTTGCAGATCTTAGCTATAATAAATAATGCTGATATGAACACAGAGGTGCATATATCCTTCCTGATGCGTGTTTCTGAATTCTTAGGATATATTTCCTGAAGTGGGATGGCTGGGTCAAATGGCAGTTTCATTTTTAATATTTTGAGAAAACTCTATACTGTTTTGTATGAAACTGCATTCCACTAGCATACTAGGGTTCCATTTTCCACACATCCTTGCCAGTACAGTGGTACCTCGAGATGCGAGTTTAGTTTGTTCCATAACCTTGCTCATATATCAAGTTGCTCGTATCTCAAAGCAAATTTCCCCATTGAAATCAATTGAAATGCCGTTAATCTGTACCAGCCCCCAAAATGCCACCCAAGTTGTTCTTGTTACGTGTTTTTGAATAAGAAAAATGTATTTATAAATGACAAATATTGTATAAAAACATACTAAAAGAGAATGTAAAGGAATAAACTGGTTTTATAAAGTGTATTTACCTACTCGTTACACTCTTAATGCTACACTTTATCCCTAAACTTAATGTAACTTAACTAATCTTCACTGAACTTAATTGCTACTAGTCTTTGCATTTTTGGCCGATTTAAAAAAAACAATACGTGTCCAAGGAGGTTCGCCTCTTCCTCCCTTTCACAATGTTTCTGAAATGGGTGAGGCAAGTTTCATTAAACAGCTCCGATGCACGACCAGTAGCAACTTTTTCGGGGTGTTTCTTTTCCACAAAGTGTGACACCCTCTCCCACATTCCTAAGACCTCCTTTATCTCACTTGTAGAGATCTCCTCCACCTCTGGCTCCTCTTCGAAACCAATTTCTTGGAGAACCTCCGCATGTTGCTGAGACTGCAACTCTTGTAACTCCTCCATGGTGAGTTCCAGAGAGTGCTCCTGGATGAGTTCATTCACGTCTCTCTCATCCACCTCCAGGCCCATGGGTTTTCCCAGAGACACTATTTCCTCCTCCACTGACACCTGGGGTTCGAATCCTTTGAAGATCCTTTCGGCTACGGCCTTGGGCCACAGCTTCTTCCATGCAGAGGTCTAAGTCCTCGTTGTAACACCCAGCCAAGCCTGATCAATAATTCTGAGGCATATCACGATGTTAAAGTGGTTGTTCCAGAACTCTCCAAGGGTGAGGTTTGTGTTCTCCGTCACCTCAAAGCAGCGCTCAAACTGGTGCTTGATGTACAGCTTTTTAAAATTAGAAATCACCTTCTGATCCATGGGCTGCAGGATAGGAGTGGTGTTGGGAGGTAGGTAGACAAACTTTATAAACTTGTACTCTTCGAGGAGTTCATCTTCGAGGTTCGGTGGGTGAGCAGGAGCATTATCGATGATGAGGATGGCTTGCATGGATAGGTTGTTTTCCTGTAGATACTTCTTAACAGAAGGGCTGAAAACCAGGTTTATCCACTCCACAAAGAACTGCCTGGTGACCCATGCCTTCAGGTTTGCCCTCCACATAACTTACATTTTATCGTTTAAAATCTTATGTGACTTAAAGACTCTTGGGTTTTCCGAATGGTATACGAGCAGAGGCTTGATCTTGCAATCGCCACTCGCATTGGAGCACAGTACAAGAGTTAGCCTATCCTTCATGGGTTTGTGGCCTGGCATCGCCCTCTCTTCTGCCGTTATATAAGTCCTATTTGGCATCTTCTTCCAGAAAAGCCTGTCTCCTCACAGTTGAAGACTTGCTGGGGATTATCTCCACACCATCAGTAGATTCTCCATCTTTTCATGGAGAGAGCTACAGAGATTAGAAATTATTGTAACGCCCTTAGCTGGCGTTATACCCTTTATCGACTCCTGTTTAAGCACAGTGCATATTGTTGAAGTACTATGCTCACACACCTTGCTCACATTTTTCTATGATTTCACACTTTAATTCAATAGACATCATCCTCTTCTGAGCACTGACCTTCCCACATGCTTTCTTCTGACCCACGGTTATAAAAAGAAATGTGATAAAGTATGTAAATGCACAAAAGATGCTTCGACAACCAGGGAAACAAGCATACTGACTGAGGCTTGGGAAACTATGAGATGCTCGAGTCTCGGTAAACTGGTGGGTCGTGTGCAGCCGGCCTATCTGCAAGATTACTCGTATCTCAAATGTTGCTCGTATTTCAAAGCAAAAAATCGCTTGCTCGAGGGCTTGTATCTCAAAAATCTTGTATGTTAGGGCATTCTTATCTCAAGGTACCACTGTACTTGTAGTTTGCTGACTTATTGATGAGAACCATTCTGGCAGGTGTAATGATAGTTATTTTTTATATTTATTTTTGAGAGTATTACAGTTGTCTCACCTTTTTCCTCCATTGCCCCTCTCCACCCAGTTCCCACCATGCTCCAAGCTTTCACCACCCCCCATGGTCTGTGCCCATGGTCAATGCATGTATGCATATAAATTCTTTGGTTGATCTCTTCCTGCCCTCTCTCCCCCATTTCCCCTGAGATTTGTCAGTCTGTTCCTTGTTGCTATGCCTCTGAATCTGAGGGGGGATGTAAGACAATTGAGGAGGGTCGGGAGGTGCTAGCAATCTGAATCTGTGCCAATAACCAGTATTCTGACTCCACATTCTTGTTAGCCTGTAATTAAGTCACTGCCCCTTCCTTAGGCAATAATCTGTTTTCCTAAATATTCTCAGTTTACAAAGACCATAAACCAAGAATTTAACAGCTTAGCCAGAGGGGAGTTCTCTGGCACCATTCACACCAGGCCTTTAGATTTAATTTTACTGCTCCATTCTGACTTAGGTAGGCTGTGAAAGCCAGCCACAAAAGTCAGGAAGTTAGTAAACAAAGAAACTAAAGGAATAAAAGGAAAGCTTCCTCCATAATCATCACTCAGGCTTTGGAAAACTGACTTCCCTGAGTCACTGCACTAGTACATCTGTAAATAAAGAATTTTTCCTGAATCTTTTGAGTACCCATTGTGTGTTCTCTGGTCACCTTGTAAATTCTGAAACAGGTCTATTTTATTCAACAGATCTATTTGTTCATTAGATTCCATCTCACATATAAATGAGACCATGTAATATTTGTCTTTCTGTGCATAGCTTATTTCACTTAGCATAATAATCTTCAGATCATTCCATGCTATCTCAAAGGGTGAGATGATTAGTGAAGTTAAAAAAAAAAATAGACTAGTGGCCATCTGTATGTTCTCTTAAGAGAAGTGTCTATTCAGATCCTTTGCCTTTTTAAAATTCAATTGTTTGTCTTCCTGGTGTTGAGTTGTATGAGTTGTTTTTTTTTGTTTTCTTTTGTTTTTTAACAAAATCTAACAACTTTTATTGTTTAAAGTATTGCATGTTTCCTCCCCTCCCCCCTGATTAAATCCCCACATCCCTTTATCCCTGAGAATTGTCAGTCCACTCCCATTCTATGCCTCTGGTCCTATTATATTCACCAGTTTATTTTGTTCATCAGACTTTTTATTCACTTGATTTTTAGATTCACTTGTTGATAGATATGTGTTTGTTGTCACTTTATTGTTCATAATCTTTTTCTTCTTCTTCCTCTTCTTAAAGAATACCCTTCAGTACTTAGAATAATACTGGTTTGACAGTGATGAATTCGTTTAGCTTTTTATTATCTGTGAAGCTCTTTATCTGAACTTCAATTCTAAATGATAGATTTGCTGGATAGAATAATATTGGTTGTAGGTTCTTGCTATTCATCACTTTGAATATTTCTTGCCATTCCTTTCTGGCCTGCACAGTTTCTGTTGAGAAATCAGCTGACAGTCGTATGGGTGCTCCTTTGTAATTGACAAACTGCTTTTCTCTTGCTGCTTTTAAGATTGTCTCTTTGTCTTTTGCCCTTGGCATTTTAATTATGATGTGTCTTGGTGTGGTGCTCTTTGGATTCCTTTTGTTTGGGGTTCTCTGTCTTTCCAGGACTTGTAAGTCTATTTCTTCCACCAGGAAAGGGAAATTTTCTGTCATTATTTCTTCAAATAGGCTTTGAATATCTTGGTCTCTCTCATCTTTTGGCACCCCCATAATTCAGATGTTGGTATGCATGAAGTTGTCCCAAAGGATCCTTAGACTATCTTCATATTTTTGTATTCTTTTTCTTTGCCAGTTAGGTATTTTTTGTTTCTTTGTATTTTAAATCTTTGACTTGATACTTGGGATCCTCTAGTTTCCTGGTTGATTTCTGTATATTATTCTTTATTTATGTCAGTGTAAGCTTAATTTCTAGTTCATCTTTTTTCATATCCTTGAGGGTCTGACTAAATTTATTGGTGGTTTCTAGAAGATTCTTGAGTAACCTTATAACTGTGATTTTGAACTCTATATCCAGTAATTTGCTTTTCTCCATTTCTTTAATTTGTGACCTGTTTCTTTGTCTCCACATTTTGGCTGCTTCCTTGAGTTGATAGAGTGGCTTTGTGTGCTAGGTGTCCTATCAGGCCCAGTGGCTCAGCCTCCCTAATTACCTGAAATGTACACTCTTAGTGCACCCCTTTGTGGGCTGTGTGCACAGTCTTGCTGTAGTTAAGCCTTGATTGTTGTTGGTATCACTAGGAGGAATTGACCTTTAGGACAATTTGCTGTGAGGATCAGCTGTGTCTATGCTGGGAGAACTTCTGTGCTGGAAATACCCTTATGGGGCAATACTTTTTTTTAGTAGGGCTTTGGCGCTCACTGAGTCTGCCCCTGAGTGTTTCTCTTATGAATCTGAAGAGTTGTAGTCTGGATGGTCTTACTCTGACCCTTGGGTACACTGGCTCTTGGATCTTTAAGGAGAGAGGCCACTCAGTAGGAGCTACAGAGATATCTGTAGATTCCTTCTCTTTGGGGTTTGGAGGTGCCCAGATGAGGCCCCGCTGTGAAGCAATGCAAGCTGCTATTGAGTCTTAGGTCTTTTTTTTTTTTTTTTTTGGAGGCTCTGGGGCTCTTTGACCCAGCTGCAGTACATAAGGTTTCAGATTGCAAAGGACCAGGCCATTCATATGCAAAAGCCTCTGTGCACAGCTTGGGTTGGATTGTAAGTTGGGTGTGTTGGGGTCTCAAGGAATCATCAGGGTGGAACAAACAGCAATTGCTGACCCTCAGCCCTGCCTGGAAGTGGTCCCAAGTATCTGTGTCCCATAGCACCATTCAAGAACAATGATCACTGCAAGCACCTCTGAGAGAAAACCGCCCTTGAGTTCTGCCCAATGCCAGATAGTCCAGTTACTCCCCATATGTGTTTGGGTCCCCAGAGTCTTGCCTGGTACTGGAGTTCAGAGCAGTTGGGAGCTCATACCTCTGTTTGGATCAAAAAGGACAACAGCATACTCAGTTGCAGGCCCTTTCTGTGTGTGCGCACCTCAGTACCTTTGCACTTCACTTCTGGACCTCCACACCTTCTCCGTATCTCAGTGTGCTTTTCTCTTTTTTTTGTAGTTGTAGAATTTCCACTCAGCCACCCTTGCTGTGGTTCTGGATGATATCCATTTTGTCTTTTAGTTATAGTTTTGAAGTGGTTGTGCAAGGCAAAAGTTCAGGTGTTTATTTATGTCGCCATCTTGGTTTCTCTTCTCCACTCTTTTTTTTTTTTTTTTTTAGAATATTATAGTCTTAGTATCTTCTGAGGCTCAATATCTTCTACTGCAAAATCCTATTTCTAGGTACCATAGTTTTGAAAGGAATAACTGAAATGAGGTATTCAAGTCACTCGTGCATTTTTGATATACTATAGGCCCAATAATACATGCTGATATTAATGCTTACATTGATTATTATAATTATCATCTTCCATGAAGACACATGTGGGAAAATATATTTCTGAAGTTGAAAGGAAAGATCACAAAACATTTCTTTAAAATAATCTGTATCCAACAAAACCAGGTTAAACCCAAACAGCAGACATGATTTATCTGTATGCAGTACACATGAAGTCTCAAATTAAATATTTCAGTCCCATTTATCCAAAGATAAGAATGCAATAGTTGCCAATTACTGAAGACTGCATAGGATTACTGTGGCATATGGATACGATTTCACTGTTTTTCAAGGCACACCATTTTGTTTTATTTATCAGACTTTTACCTCTATGTCAGTGACTTGGCTTGTATTTTAAGTGTCTCATTTTGGGGGAAACCTGACATCCAAATACATGAATTCATTGTAAGTATTGATAACTACTTTGATATGACGCCATGAAAATAAATTCAAGTTAAAGTTTCCAGGCATAACTTAATGATTTGTAGTTTGCATTTCATACAGAAAATGGATTGCATAAGATAAGGTCATTAACAAGCCATCATGGTTCATTTGATTAGGATTTAGTTTTAATTATTATTTCCAAATAAAAAGATAAAAATATAGTTTTATACATGATTTAATTTGAAATCCCATTATGTCATATATACAATAGAATAATAGCTATGTTTATGTCAGATATTGCAGATATTATGATTAAGAAATATTATGAGTAAGAAAGTTTTATGGCAAGGAAAATATAAATAAGAAAGATCAAAAGCCTGTTGACTCCATGGATAAGAACTTTGGAATCTTAATGTTTACCCATTATTTTTCATAGACTTCCATTTAGGTATTTGCCATGAATAGCAAGTTTACTTGCTTAGAATCTCTGAATAAAATATGCTGACTGAAGAAACAAACAAACAAAAAGAATTGAGAGTAAACATGACGGAATGGTATCTTCTTTTTCTAAGCATTAATCATTAGAGCAAGCAATTTTTAAAAGTGCATAGTAGGGAATTATGTAGCACTTAAATTCAACATCTTATTTTTATTAGCCATTATTTTATTGATATTGTCTTTTTATTATTTAAAATAATGCAAATAATAGAACATATGTCTCCTTTTCCCCATACTAACCTACCCCTGGGCTCCCCCACCCACCCGGCACATGCCCTCATGGCCTTAGTGTCTGTGTCTATTGGTTATGCTTATATGCATGCATACAAGTTCTTTGATTGATCTCTTACCCTCCCCCCACACCTGCTGAAGTTTGACAGTCTATTCGATGTTTCTTTGTCTCTGTATCTATTTTTGTTAATAAATTTATGATGTTCATTATAATCCACAAATGAGTGAGATCATGTGATGTTTCTCTTTCTCTGACTGGTTTAAATTCAACATTTCAAATTGGACTCAGGTTATGTTGTCTTGAGCATTCACTTTTTGGGTTAGTTAAAAAAGATCAAATACAGTCATCTATAGAAAGAATTATTATTATTATTTGTTAATCTTCACCTGAGGATATTTTTTCCATTGAATATTAGAGATTGAGGAAAGGAAGGCAAAAGGGAAGGGAAGGACCAAGAAAGACACTGATTGGTTGCCTTCCCCACACATTCCAACTGGGACTGGGAATTGAATCTGTGACTCTGCATTGTCCAGGACCAATGCTCTAAACACTGAACACCAGCCAGGGTGAAATTAATCTTAATTTATAATGCAGATTTGCCGGAAACCAATAATTGTCTCACTAATAGAAAGTGGATGAGGAACCCGGAAGGCTGGTCAACCTTGAAGCTCTGAAAGGTCAAAGCCAGCCACTCCCTATCTAATTGAGACAATGAATTTCCCCATGAAATAATCATGTAAATCCTGACTGATAAAGATAATCTACTTGTTACTGGAATTGCCTGCTTTAGGGCAAAGGGTGTATCCTAAACCTAAATAAAAAGGATGGAAAGGCCAAAGGAAGGTGGTAGGCCTTTCCACTAGAGGAAGGCTCCAGTCTGGCCCCCCAATATCACCAAATTAATATTCTCTAGTCTTTCTTTTTGTTTGCATGTGGCCTCCTTCAGAACCCGAACCCTGAACCAGGAACCCTGAACCTCGTGGGACGTGGAAAGAGGTTCCCACACAGATTATCAGTATTCTGATAAAATGCTTTAGGGAGAAATATTTGTTTTAGAGATACTTATACATATTTGAATTGCTTACCAATTTTATAAAGTAAATTTATCAAGTAAAAGAATTTATAAATAATACATGGGGCATTAATATTTTAAAATGTCCACAGTCTCAATATTGAATATAATGTATGGAAAGGTTTCAGTGTCAAACTAGCCTTAATTTCGCTATCAATTCTTAAACAAATTTAGTTATCTTTTTGGATCTCTATTTCTTTTCTGATTTGTCTCCTAACACTTAGATGGTTACAACTAGAGTCACTTGACTTCAAAAATGGATTTCTGAAATACCTTATAAAAGGTACCTTTTCCCTATTTCCATACGGCCCAGTATGCTTCCAGCTTATTTTCATGTGCTTCCAGTATTATTCTTTCCAGACACCCTGTTTTCTGCCAAACATCCCATTCATCTTCACATTTGCTATAGAGCTACATTTTCTACAGTAGTGATAAAGATACACAGTGGTAACACATCCGTTTCTCTCTCTACATGTATATCTTGCATTTTGCCTTGTTATCTCACAATTACAGCTTCTCCTGGGATTGAAACTGCTTGGATGTGGACAGCATATGAGATTCTAGCATACCCCAGTTTTGGGATATCATGTTATATAAGCTTGATCTTCTTTGTCTGTTACCACAGTACAAGTGAAATCTTAACCTAGACAAGCTGTAGAATATGTAAAAGTTGTATCACCCATTCTTATCTCTCAACCTCAAGTAATGGAAGACTTATTTTTTCTCAAGAAGTAGTCATTTCAATGTTATCTAACTATGTTTATATACTTTTGAACAGTTGCATCCCATTTCCTGAACCTGTGTGAATAAGAGCAAAACTAGCAGAAGCCACTCAGTACAGAGTAACAGGATATTAAGGAGGCTTTGATCATCTGCAAACTAAAAGAATTACTCCAGGGTTTATTACTTCACAGAGTCACTGAACTTTTTAATTCTGGTATATACTAGCATATCCCATTTGGATTATCTCTCTGCTCATTTTATTCATATCAATGATCAATCTACCAACAATTAGTTTCTATTTTCTTACAAGATGCTTCCTTTCATGCAAATACCCACAATTTCACATTTGAGCATTGCTAATGCTCCAGCCCCATCACAATTACTTCCAATTTACTTTACAAAGTGATTTATTATTCTATCGACCATTCCCAACCTCTGGTCATTCTTCCCTTAAATTCCTGCCACACTGATTTTCCACCTTAGAAGGTTAAAGGGATCTTTCTGACTTTCATCATCATCATCATCATTTCCAAAAGAGAATATGCAGGTGAAGTGTATTTTAAGACTTTCCTTTTACTCATTGTTGCATCCCCAGTACTATGACAAGTGAACCTTAACTAAATACTTAATAAAATTTAAAGGAGTAAAGTGGTTCATCAAGTGGGCTCAACTACTGGGCCAGGCTGGACTAGATTCCAAAGCTGCACCATTTTCCTTGCCAGGTGCCTCTAGGACTCCACTTTTTACCTTTGTTTTCTAGAAGCTTTCTCCACTTTTTCTGTATCTCTGGACACAAGCATTCAAGTACGTAATCCTCTTCCATGTGGAACAAGACCCGTTGCTGAATTTACCTGTCTTGATTGTGTTTCTGCTGACCCAATCTGAATAGCTGTTTACATTTCCTCTAACTTGAAACAATCACAATGAGGACTCATCAAATTGCCATAACCTGTTACTCATCAGTGGACTTTTCTTTAAGCAGTTTTAATCTAGGTTTATCTTTTGTCCTATTGCATCATGCCAGCATCTGGTGATTATGCTTCACCTGCCTTGCAAAGCCTTCTGCTTGCCAGGTACTTGAATGCTTTCTATATGCCTGTATTACCCAAGAAAATTATCATTGTCTGAACTTTTATCTCATCCCCATGCTACATGCTGCCTCAATTTACATATAATAAATCTTCTAACGATATATACTCTTAACCTTTAATATTGAACATAATATTTTCAGAGAAAAGTTTATGACTAAGCAGCAATGATACAGAATAAAATTATAGACAGCTTTTGGGGGGGGATATTATTTTATCTTGCTTGGGATATGATGGGTCAAAGTTCAACCTTCCTTTAACTTTTCAATCTCCTCAGTTTCCATAAGGTTAGTTAGCTCATATAGACACAATATATACACATTTTTACTTCCAAATGGAGACAAGGAGGCAGTTTTGTTAAATAAATGAATCCTGACTTTGAAAAACACTTGTCAGTTTTTCATGTAAAATGGGTGGTCTAGATTATCCTTGTGCAGCATTGACTTATAAAAGACAGATATTAACTTACATGAGTGCTGAAATATGGAGATAACTCAAATTTATTATTAGTAAGCATTATTAAATGTTTCTTAACAAACAATGGTGACACAAGACACACAGGAGGCTGACAGAAATTTCAATACATTCCATTCCATTATTGCTTTTTAATTGCATTATTCTTTAGTTGGATATTTTCTACAAACAAGGTTTAATCATAATTTTTTGGTTATTATATAATAGCTAAAGTATTAGAGGTCCAGTGCATGAAATTGGTGAACTCAGGCAGGGGAAAGGGGTACCTCAGCTCATTTTGAGCCCTCTCGCAATCTGGAGGCTCTTGGGGATGTCCAACTGCCCACTGGGAGTGGGCTTAAGCCATCAGTTGGAGATTCTTAGCACTGCCGAGGAGGTGGGAGAGGCTCTCACCAACCATGAGCCTGACTGAGTGGTGCTCCCCCTGTGGGAGCACACTGACCACCAGGGGGCAAATCTTGCATTGAGCATCTGCCCCCTGGTGGTCTCTACACATCATAGCAAACAGTCATTCTGCTGTCAGGCCAAAACCAGTGTTATGCCCAGAGTTCGGGGTCCCCAATAATCCACCACTAAGGAGCCTTTTCCGATGCAAAAGCAAAGAGTCTTTATTCAAACCCGGGTTTGGCTCTCAGCCTCTTTCTGGCGCAGCAGCGAGGCGAGAGAGCGAGACAGGCGGGAACAATGAGTTTTATGGGGTAGGATAATTGGGAGGGCTTAGGAAAGTGACAAGGGTTACAGAGATTGGTCACTTGAATTGGGGTCTTTCTATGGTTTAGCCTTATTAGGACCCTTGCTGTGTTCCTGGAGCTTCATTGGTCCATTTGGGTGGGGGTCGGGGAAGTTAAGACATTGCTGGCACACCTGTGGCCACTCCAAGAAAAGGGAGGGGGTTTAGGCAGGGGTCCCAGCCCTATAGGACAAGATGGAGGGGAGTTTATTTCCTTTCACCAGCTCTCTGACATCCCCCCAGGACTCCCGGATTGTGTGAGGGAGCAGGCCAGGTATGATCTGGCCTGGAAGGGACAAAGAAGGTTGAGGTTGGCCAGCCAGGGAGGGACTCTGGGAGGGCTACAGAGCATGTCCAGTCAATAATTGTTACCCCAGCTGCAAGCTAACCAACCAGTCAGAGCATCTGCTTCCTGGTGGTCAGTGCACGTCATAGCAAGCAGTTGAGTAACCTTAGCATATCATTAGCATATTATGCTTTGATTGGTTGAATGGCTGACCAGACACTTAGCATATTAGGCTTTTTTTTAATATAGGATGATTTGGGTAAGTTATGTAACAGTTGAAACTTTATTTCCTTAGCTGTAAAATTAGGTAGCTATACTGCCTTATAGCATGGAAAGGATACTCTGAGAGAGACTATAATAGAGGAGCTTAGGTGAGGAACCTAGGATTGCTGGATGAAATGCCAAGTTTACATCATCTGCCTAATAAGCATCTTGGTTACTATTTCTTCCTCTTTCTTACTCACTTCTGTTTATTGTGTTTTACGACATTGAACCTTGCCTGCCTATTGCTTTTCATCATTTATCTTACTTTTATCAAGGATTTTATCACAGCAGATACTGTTATAAACACTAATGTCTGTGTTGTTGAAAAATAGAATAAAAATAAGACATCCCTTCTATGCTGTTACCTCAGAAGAGCTGTGGGATATTCAGTTTATAGAGGGGAAAAGTGCAAGATGTAAACCAGTGATTGTGAGAGGCAGATGTTTTCTAAACTTTAATTTGAAACTAATTTCTTGGGAAGGGGTCCAGATAAATATGTGCTCTACATATAAAAAAATAACTGAATAAATCTGTATATTTACTTATCTACTACATAATTCTCTCTTAAAAATGTTTAGGCAACTTCTAATAGTCTTTACTATGCAACAGAATAAAAATAAAATTTGGGTTCAATAGTACTAATTATTAAATATGGCTAAATATTTACCTCTAAACTTAAATCTACCATATTAACAGTTCAAAGAAAATATATTTTATTACATTATAGATGAAAATAACTATACCAATCTAAACTAAATAGTTGATTAATTTTCAATAGCTATGAAGTTGAGAGACATACTTTCTGTGAGCCATCAATATCTCTAATCATTGAAAAATGATAAAAATGATTTCTGTCTTTGAACTTTATTCCAGGTTTGTTGCACTGCAGAAACAATGCAAAATATGAAAGTTTATTTACATATTATCACAATAATCCAATTTATTTTTAAATATTTCTTGGGGGAAAACTAATGGCTTTTACATTTTCCTTAGTTTACTTGGAAATAAAGACTTTAGTAAATCTAACTCATTTTAAAATGTGGTGCTTTGATAGATATTTTAAAATAATTTCCTAATAGCTCTTAAACCACATATTGAAAGTTAATAGCAAATAATTTTAAATATTTATTTATTTATTTATTTTTTTAAATATATTTTATTGATTTTTACAGAGAGGAAGGGAGAGAAATAGAAAGTCAAAAACATCTATGAGAAAGAGACATCGATCAGCTGCCTCCTGCATGCCCCACACTGGAGATATGCCTACAACCAAGATACATGCCCCCGACCGGAATCGAACCCTGGACCTTTCAGTCAGAAGGCCGACGCTCTATCCACTGAGCCAAACCGGTCTTGGCTATAATAATTTTAAATATTTAAAAATACAGTAAGACTTTTAAAACATTCACTTTTCTGACATATTATTCTACTAACATATGTATATTAATTTTCGAGAAAAATCAATAGCATTAAGATTTTGCTTTAAGATTGTATTGTAAGCAACCTATAGAAATCTAAAATGCCCTAAAATTGAATTTCTCCAGAACCTTAATAGACTTATAAATAATTATTTAAAGATTATTGTTTCTTTCTAGTATCTTTATGTATAATTTCTTTTTTCTGAATGTATATTTGTTCTTTGTAGGCCATAAGTACTAGTATGTATTCATATTGCAGTACAGATGCAAAAGCAAGTCTGATAGTTAACAGAATTATTCATAAAACACCGTAAGTGTTTTTTACTTCAGAAGACCTGGAGACTATTATGATAAGTGAAATAAGCCAATCTGCTTAAGACAAATATTATATAATTTCATTTATTTGTGGAATTTAATGAAGAAAATGAATTGACCAACAAATAAGACCCAAAGCATGGAGACATAGAACAGACTGATATACTTTCATGTAGGTTTGAGGAGATGAGAAGAGATAAACCAAAGAACATGTATACTTACTAGTGGCCCAATACACAAAATTGGGGGGAGGCAGGTGTCCCTCAGTCCGGCCTACACACTCTCCAATCTGAGCCCCCTCAGGGAATGTCCGACTGCCATTTCAGGCCCAATCCTTGCTGGCCTGCTTGCCCCCACCTGCCCTCCCTGCTGGCCTGATCAACCCTCTGTCCCCCCTGCTGGCCAACTTGCACCCAACTTTCCTCTCCCCTTCTTTCCCCCGCCAGCCTGATTGCCCAAAACTGCCCCCCAACCCCTGCTGGCCTGTTTGCCTACAACTGCCCTCCCTGCTGGCCTGATTGTCCGCCACCTGCCCCCCTGCCAGCCTGCTTTCTCCCCAACTGCCCCAGGCCTGCTTGTCCCCAACTTCCCTCTCCTGTCAGCTTGATCACCCACAACTGCCCTCCCCTGTTGGCCTGATCACCCCTAACTACGTTTGCTTTGCCCTCCCCTCCTCCCCCATAGCTTTGTCCAGAAAGATGTCTGGAAGGTCTCCTGATCTAATTAGCATATTACTCTTTTATTAGTATATATATGAATAGCTCATGGGTAATAGGGTGGGGAAGAGCTAGTGTGGGGTGGATAGGGGCTGGGAGGAGAGGAGTAAAAAGGAGGCAATGAGCAACATCTGTAATAATATCGATAATAAATATATATGTATATTAAAAGTAATAATAGATTAATGAATATATGAAGTCACAGAGTGCCTCATTTTTCTACTATTTTACTTAGCAAAATTATTTAGTGAATTACTTGATTTATTTCTTATTTTTTAACAGTTTTTACATCACATTTTTTTTTCAGAAAATTTGCACAAATATTTCCTGGATGAGTTATTAAACTTTTGCTGAATTACCTTACAAAAACATTTGCAGCTTTGGAACAGACCTTGAGAAGTTATATATAGGTCAGGTGGACTTTATATATTAAGTGGAGCTCCATACAAGTGGAAAAAAAAAATATATTGCTTGCTCCAGCCACTGAATTAATTTGGATTTAAAAGCATTCTACTTTTTGGAGACAGGGCTTCTGGCAAAGGCGTGATATGTGTACAATCCACATGTCTTGGTTAGCTTGAAATTTGGCCTTGGAGGTGAACCAAAACTAAAATATCTGAGTTTCACAACCTTTCTTGTTAGATAATAGAAGCTAAAAACTTACCTTAAAACCAGCTAAGCTATGGCTGGTTTTATCCCAAATGACTTACATGAATTGACCCTTGACATATATAATAGTACTGGGATTTTGCTAAGGTACATATGTATTTTTTTTTCCTTTCCCAGATTTTTATTTGAAAGTTATTTTATGCATATAGAAGAGTTGCAAGAATATGAATAGTACAAAAAAAAAAAAAACACAAAAAAACGACCCTATACTCTTTACTCAGATTTGTCTGTTGATAACATTTTATTCCATGTGTGAAGATGTGACTTTTAATAAAACTTTCCTACAGGTTTGGGAAGAATAAAACTCTAATATTAAACATAACATTTAAATAAAAGTAGTAGAAATGACCATTATTTAAGTACATTTGCTCAAACACAACTCCTCTGCCTATTGTTGAGCCTTTTCACTTCTCTACTTTTGCTCCTCCCAAAACCCCCTGTGGACATCAGTAAGCTGTGCTTGGACCATATTCCTACTTAGTTTTGCTAACATCCTCAATTCAGTGTCTTGTCTATCATCCCATCCTGCTGCCCTCTAAGGCCAACTTCCTTTCTAATCTCACTTGATCCGGTGTTTTCCTTGCCCATGAAGAAAAGCCAGACCATCTGGGGAGTGTGTCAGCACATTTCCCAAAGTGTGCCTCTTTATTCTTAAATAAAGAAAAGATCAAGCCTATGAGTCCATATGTATTTTTCTTAATATGTCATAACAAAGGAACTGTACATTAATCATTAGCACCTCTGCTAAATCTCAAGCAGAATGGGCCATCCGTCTTTTTAACAGTTTATCTCTAAAATCAAGTTAGTCAGTAATTCTTTCTCCCTCACACTTCCCCCTCGTCCCTCCCTCTCTTCCTTCCTTCCTCCTCCTCTGTCCTCATTATTCTTTCTCTTTCTCTCCCTCTCTCTCTCTCTCAGTGATGTATTCAATTTATCCCATAACAAAACTCTTCTTTATCCTTAAGGACTGACTTTAAATGCATATTACAACATGAATCCTTTCCTATATCTTATTAATACTTTCATCAACTTAAGTTTTGTTTTTTTAAATAAATTGATTATATCCTTCTAAGTATGTATTTCTTTCCACTCTGTCAATGAAAGTTAAATTCTCCAAAGCTAGTAATCATACTTTATTATTTGCATATTCAGAATTAACTAAAATATTTTCACTAGTATTCCTACTCTCAAGCACATGAAACCATGTCCTTCTAAAAGCTTATGTTGTTATCCTCTTTTTAACCAATAATTCTGGAAGGAAAAGTATTTTAGCATTAAAGGTGAAATTTTAGAAACATAGACAAATGAGGAGTAAACTAAAAGAGGACCCAAGTTTTCAGAAATCTGAAGAATTAACAAAATTAGACGCAAGGGAGTCAAGGAATCAGTGATAAAAAGAAGCAGCAAGAAAGGAGAGTTAAGCAGGATAGAATTAGTTAACAGCTTATTCCATGCTTATCTTGCAATGTTCTGGAAAGATTTAGGTACTTTAAATTTTCTCTCCTTAACTATGTACACTTTAATGAAGTTGATGATCTTGGCTTCCTAAGTACTATCTTAAAAGAACAAAGAAAAGTCATTTACCTTTATGGTATCACTTTTCCCACTTCCTCAGTAAAGCTCCTCTGATTACCTAACTCTGAACCATATTTATATTTTATAACTCAACATAACCATCAATTTGGAATGCGTCAATAAATTCATTAACTTAAGGCCATTTGCTACTAATATTTATGGGTGATATAGATGAAATACTTTAAATAAAACCCACCTAACTAAAAAAATAACAGTATGTCAAAAGTAAATATTTCAAAATTTTACTGACATCGTTAAGAAACCCCCAAGAGTGTATGTGTGTGTGAAAGCTGCCTGATACTACCCTCATGTCAACTCTATATTTCCAACTAAAAATTCTTTCTGAAGTCTTGAGTTTTGGACTCCTAAGTTCTGCAGCTTCATTCTGTATTGTATATTATCCCCCTCCTTTTCTGTTTCAAAAATGATTTTCCACAATCCACATATCCTTGTTTTAGAAGTTTATATCTTTTTAAAACCATCAGCTTTGATAGGTTAATAAAATAATTAGCAGTTAAAGGTGGTTATTTCTCTTTGAAGGAGGGCATAGGGAAGACGATACATGCCTGGAAATAATCATGCATCATCTTTTTCTTTTACGTATATCAGTTTAAAGTATAAATTGGTATTCTGTGCTCAGAGGTCTAACTCGTTAATTATAAAAATTGTATACTAAGATCTCTTGAAGATAAAAACTAAATATAAGAGGTTTTAACAGTATTAAGCATGACTTAAAATAAGAAGTAATAATTTTAAGATAAATGTCTAACTAATGTCAATGACTATCAAAATAGTAATCTGTAGATTATATTTTTCCCTGTTAATATTAACCAAATTTTGTCCTTTTTATAACTTTGATAAAACACCCTCAAACTGTTGGTTTGAATATAATGTTAATTTAACATTTTAATATATATGAAAACATAAACTGTGAGCTCTTTTCCCGCACCCCAATATTTACCAAGTTTGTACCCTATTTGCACTGCTCGAACTCTGGAACTAGCCACTTCTTCAGGGAGCTCTGGCTTCTTTTACTGGGAATGGAATTTAGACACCTATATCTGCATGTGTCATAAGAGTAACACTGTTTATAGATCCTCTTAGTGGAGAGCACTGGGAGCTATATATGTACTAACCACATGTATATGCATCTGTCCCTGTGTCTATCTGTGTGTGTATTAATAGTCCCCAATAACATGCATTATGAGTTCATGTTGATGCCTCTGACTCAAATCCAGAAAGAGAAGTCAGACTTTAAAAGCATAATAGTAATTTAATTGCATATATAGATAGATAGACATAGATATTTAAGAATAATCACTAAAATAACTTAAAAGCTATTGTTTAGAAAATGAAGGGAGAAAATATGTGGTAGACAGAGTGGAATATATTAAACTTTACTAAGTCAAATGAAGGAGGGATTGAGAAATAAGTATACAGTAGTACCTCGAGATACGAGTGTCCTAACATACAAGATTTTTGAGATACAAGCTGTCGAGAGAGCGATTTTTGCTTTGAAATATGAGCAACATTTGAGATAAGAGTAATCGCTCGGATCAGCTGGCTTCACACGACCCACCAGTTTTCCTCGAATCGAGCATCTCATAGTTTCCCACGCTCAAGGTTATGAAAGGAATTAAACTAGTATCTCGAGGTACCACTGTATTTTCCAATTTTAGTTATTTTCTTACTTTATTTATTTTTTATTATTTTTTTAATTAAATCTTTATTATTCAGATTATTACATTTGTTTCTCTTTTTTCCCCTCCATAGCACCCCTCCCCCAGCTCCCACCCCTCCCTCTGCCCTTAGCTCCCTCCCATTGATCTCATCCATAGGTGTATAATTTTTGTCCAGTCTTTCCCTGTACACCCATCACCCCTTTCCCCCTGAGAATGATCAGTCCACTCCCTTTCTGTGCTCCTGATTCCATCATATTCACCAGTTTATTCTGTTGATCAAATTGTTAATTCACTTAATTTTTAGATTCACTTGTTGATATATATGTATTTGTTCATAATTTTTTGTCTTTTACCTCTTTCTTCTTCCTCTTCTAGAAGAGTACCCTTCAGCATTTCATATAATACTGGTTTGGAGTTGATGAACTCCTTTAGCTTTTTCTTATTTGTGAAGCTCTTTATCTGCCCTTCAATTCTGAATGTTAGCTTTGCTGGATAGATTATTCTTGGTTGTAGGTTCTTGCTATTCATCACGTTGAATATTTCTTGCCACTCCCGTCTGGCCTGCATGGTTTCTGTTGAGAAATCAGCTGACAGTCGTATGGGTGCTCCCTTGTAGGTAACTAACTGCTTTTCTCTTGCTGCTTTTAATATTCTCTCTTTGTCTTTTGCTCTTGGTATTTTAATTATGATGTGTCTTGGTGTGGTCCTCTTTGGATTCCTTTTACATGGGGTTCTGTGTGCTTCCTGGACTTGTAAGTCTATTTCTTTTACCAGATGTGGGAACTTTTCAGCCATTATTTCTTTAAATAGGTTTTCAGTATCTTGCTCTCTCCCCTCCTCTGGCACCCCCACAATTCTGATGTTGGTACGCTTGAGGCTGTCCCAGAGTCTCCTTACATTATATTCACAGTTTTGGATTCTTTTCTCTTCTTGCTTTTCCAGTTGAGTGTTTTCTGTTTCTTTATATTTCAAATTTTTGACTTGATTCTTGCCTTTCTCTAGTCTGCTGTTAGGACTCTGTATAATATTTTTTATTTCAGTCAGTGTCTCTAGTTGGTACTTTTACATCTCCTCTTGGGACTCGCTAAATTTATGCATCATCTCTAGCATCTCTAGTTGGTCTTTTTGCATCTCTTCTTGGGACTTGATAAAGTTATCCATCTTTTCTAGCATATTCTTGCAAAACCTTATAAGCGTGGTTTTGAACTCTGTATCCAGTCGTTTTTTTTCCTACATTTCTTTTGCTTGTGATCCCTTTCCTTGTCCTGGTATTTTCACTATGTCGGGGAAACTTCTGTACTTGCAAAACCGCAGAAGCCTCTGTTGAGCTTGGGATGGGTGGAGTCTCAGGGCTTAAGGGACTGCCTTGCCTTCCAGTCAGCCCCACCCTCCACGGCCCCCGCTTCTCACGTTACTGGGTAATTGCTGGAGCGTTCCTTGTGCCCGAGCGCCCGCAGTGCCTCTAGACTGCTGCCTTTCCAGCTCCCCTGCGCATCAGGACCATGAGTCTAGATCTCCAGGGTTTCGCCCGAAACAGGGGCCCAGTGGACTCAGAAATGGCACAGTTGGGAGGGTCTGTCTCCCACCCAGTTGCGAAAGCCAGCTGCACAATCAGCAATCTGTCCTCCAGGCAGCGCCATGCGCGTGCAAGACCAGACATCCTTCCTTTTGCGACTCCCCTAAATTTCCATGCACTTTTCCCTTTTCACAGTCCAAACTCCCCCCGTATGAGTTTTGGCTGGATCTGGGTTTTAGTGTCGTAGGATAAAGGGTTCAATGCTGTTGGGAGTCTCCGTTTCTCTTCCGCCAGAAAAAAACAGCCAGGTACTCGGGCACCCGCTCTCTCATTGCGCGCGTCTCCGTACCTCAGCTTTTTGCAGCTCCTCTGGGTTTCTGTGAGCCCTTCTCTTTCCTTCTAGTTGTATAACATACTCGGCCAGCTTTCCTGTGGTTCTGGATGATGTCCGTTCTGTCTTTTAGTTGTAGTTTTGAAATTGTTGTACGAGGCAGCAGTGTAGGTGTTTACCTATGCTGCCATCTTGGATTCTCTCTCCAATTTTACTTATTTTCTATTTTTATTTTCTTTCATTTTTATTTTTTAAATATATATTTTTTTATTTTTTAGAGAGAGGAAGGGAGAAGGATAGAGAGTTAGAAACATCAATGAGAAAGAAACATCAACCAGCTGCCTCCTGCACACCATCTACTGGGGATGTGACCGCAACCAAGGTATATAACCTTTACCAGAATCAAACCTGGGACCTTTCAGGCCGCAGGCTGATGCTCTATCCCCTGAGCCAAACCAGTTTGGGCTATTTCTATTTTTAATTAAAATTATATATAATACCTGAGTAAAACAATAACTACTAATGGAAAAAAAAATTAAATATAGCAGCAATTGTGCTATCTTCAAAAAAGTGAATACATAAGAAGCCCAGAGCTTCCTGCAAGTAATTTTACCAACAGTTCAGTTATTTATTTTTTTTTTGAAAAATAAGTGGTAGAAGAGATGTAACACCTAGAGATTAATGATAATACCATTCTGTGATACATGAGAAATATGAATATAAAAACCATTGTGATATTAAACATCAGTGATAACCAATTGAAAGATACATTTTGAAAAATCTACAGGATACATTGAAACTAATCTAAGAAAGAGTGTGTCCCCTATATAAAAGAACTTAAATGATTAAATAAGCAAATTACATGGATGTAGGGGCTTAATGTCATAAAAATCTATTATTCATGAATTAATTTATAAGTATAAAATATTTCAATTATAATGATAGCACATTTTATATGCAAATTAAATTTATAGAGTGTATGATATGTTTAAGAATATCCAAAATGCTATACAAGAGGAAAACATATGAATATTTCTTACATAATTCTAGCAATTAAAACAACAGTGTATTGATATCTTATATTTACCCCACCAAATCTACACTTGACCTCTCTCCACATTTTTTAAACTTATGAACTGCATTAATGTTTTCCTTTATTCTTATTTCCAGCTGAATTTAATCAATGGAAGGTTCAGCAAAACAGGAGAGGTTAGGATTAGAGTAAGTTAGAGCTATGTATTTCTAACTCCTTTTCTGAAATATTGCCAAAGATATTGGCTATGTGCTTTTATTCCTGGCTGACCTATTCCTACAACTAAATTATTTCTTCTGGAATCAGAAGAAGCCTGGCATGAAAATGGAGCAAACTCCACCATTTCTAAGGGAAAAAAAAATTGTTATCCCTTGGAGATTCAGGATTGTATTATAATAGAAATTATCTTTTAAAATTCAGTTCTTTTTTTAATATATATTTTATTGATTTCTTACAGAAAGGAAGAGAGAGGGATAGAGAGTTGGAAACATCGATGAGAGATAGACATTGATCAGCTGCCTCATGCACGCTTCCTACTGTGGACGTGCCCGAAACCAGGATATATACCCTTGACCAGAATCGAACCTGGGACCCTCCAGTCCGCAGGCCAACGCTCTATCCACTGAGCCAAACCAGTTTTGGCTCAGTTCTTTTTTCATTGAGCTTTTAGAACAACTGACACCATTAATTACTTTCTTAAAACAATTTTGTTTCCTGGATTCTGGTAGAAATGAATGTGTTTTTTTTAAATATCTTTTCTCTTGATTTTCTTCATTTGCGGTGACATAATATTCCAAGGTTCTATGCACTTTTATGTACCCCTTTTTTTTTCATTTTGTAATTTTATCCAGACCCATGACTATAAAAATTCTCTCTACTGATGACCCATAAATATTTATTTAATAACTCATCCTTTCTCTCATTCTCTTGTGACTATTCAAAACCAGGACACATTTTTTCCTTCTTGATATCTAAATGCATTTAAAGCATAATATATTCAAGTCCAAACTCTTTATTCCCACATGATCTCTATGAATGTTTTTCATTTCTCAGTCCTTTGTAAGTATACTAGAGTACTGGTGCATAGAAATTCGTGTACAAGCGGGGAGTGTTCCTCAGCTCAGCCTTCATCCTCTCCAATCTGGAATCTCTTGAGGGATGTCCAACTGCCCATTTAGGTCTGATCTCCCCGGGCCTAGATGGGCAGTCAGATATCCCTCTCATAATCCAGAAATGCTGGCTCTTAACCACTCATCTGCCTCTGCCTGATTGCCACTAACCACTACACTGCTGGCCTGATCAATGCCTTATGGATCCCCAGCCGGCCCGATTACACCTAACTGCCCTCCCCTTCCAGTCTGATTGTGATTGTTTTCCCTGCAGGCCTGGTTGCCCCCAAATGCCCTTCCCTGCTGGCCCGGTCACCCTAAATGCCTTCCCCTGCTGGCTTAGTTACTCCTAACTGCCCTCCCCTGTAGTCCTGGTTTCCCTAACTGACCTCCCCTGTAGGCCTGGATCCCCTTAACTGCCCTCCCTTGCTGGCCTGGTAACCTCCAATTGCCCACAACTGCCCTCCCCTGCCAGCCATCTTGTGGAGGCCATCTCATGTTCACATGGAGACAGCCATCTTTGGCCACATATAGGTGGCCATCTTTTGTCTTGGAGTGATGGTCAATTTGCATATTATTATTTTATTAGATAGGATAGAACTACTAGTCCATCAGACTTAAGATATTGTCATCATTTTTTATTCTTTTCTCAGATACTATATCCAATCCATAAGGACAATCTGTATACTTCATTTTTGATTTATTAAATTTGACATATTTACTCTACTATAATCACTAAAATTCTTAAATTAGCCACTTTCGTCTTTTGTTTAACCTAGTCCAAAACTTTTTTCAACTTGTCTCTATGATTCTTCCCTTTGCAACTCCTCTCAACAGATTGTTGTTCTTTTACTCAAAATATCCGCATGGCTTTCCAACCATATTAGAATACCATCCATAGTACTTAGCAAGTCCTCTTAAGACCCTAGTTGACTTTGTCCCTGGTAACTCTGAGACCTCATGTCTGACTTTTCATATTCTTGTTCAAATAGTTTAGAATTTTTTCCACAAAATATGCCTATTACGTGTTCTTCTGAAGATTTATACTATTGTACTCTCAGGTTAAAAAGCTCATGCCTAAATATTGATAGAGCTATAGTTTCATTTCATTTCATTCTTTGTCCAAATATCATTTTCATACGGGTATTCCCTGACAACTGTATCTAAAAACATGTTTCTATTTTCCTAAAATTCCTTATACTATTCATTTTTCACTACTGAAAAATAATATTGTATATTTAGCTTCTTTTGTTTTGTTTCTTCCACATAAGTATAAGTTTTGTAAACTCAAGTTATTTTCCTATTCATTCATTATTCAATACTGGGTCTCTAAAACTTAGAACAATGCCTCAGGACAGAAGACACTAAAAATAAAACAAACAAAACAAAAACCACTTCTCTTTAACAAAATAATGGAGAAGAAAAAGGTACCTGAGTTTAATATGTGATGTAGACTAGTAACCTGGGCTAATTTTAATTGAAGAGCTACATCTAGTGTCTGGATTGTAATTAAATAATGAAACCCTCTTCTACATTCATTTTGCTTTACTTGGTCATGCTGTATTTTTTCAAGATCTTAGTTCATGAGGAGATTCAGGTTTTTTGTGGTGACAATCTATCTAATTCTGTACCATTACCAGACTATGAATTGAACATACATTGTCTTTCACCAGAATCAATATCTTATCTATTAAGCTCCCTGAAATGAGCTTTTATTACCCAGGTAGTTTTAGATAGATGACTTCCAACTTTTATTATCTTTAGTATTGCTTGCTAGGATATATTGGAAACTTTGTATACAAGTATAGGCATACATCAGACTGGGTCACCTTGAGATTAAAAAAATCGATGGCAAAGAAAATAACTGTTGAGTACTTTGAGTTAGTACTCATTATCAAAGCAATGTAATATATAACTGGGGACAAAAACAAATACAATGGTTACTCTCCAAAGCACAGTCCTGAGGTGTTAAAGCTGTGAACTACATTGTGAGAATTCTTCCTGGGTTTAATTCATATATAACCAGATCTTTTATAGCACTCCACACCTTTGAAGATTTTATGAGTCTTGATGCCCAGTTCTACATTTGATGGCCAAAGCTACTGAGATTTATATGCTTGTTTAAATTATTATGAGTCTAAATTTAGAAACTCTTCACTACAATAAGAACTTCTTATTGTAAAATCAAGTGCATAATTACATTAAATAAGCTACACTTCATTAGAGCTGTTTAAAAATTAAATAAGTTAATTAAAAAATGTTCCTTAAGGAATCATGTGTAAAATATAAAAATAATAACTACCCCGGCCAGTGTGGGTCAATTGGTTAGAGCATCTTCCTCTGCACCAAAGGGTCATGGATTTGATTCCCAGTCAGGGAATTTACCCAGGTTGTGGATTTAATCCCTGGTTGGGGTGTGTATGGGAGGCAACTGATTGATAGTTCTCTCTCCCTCATCCTCTTGTTTCTCTCTCTGCAGAATCAGTGAAAAACATATATTCAGGTAAAGAATAAAATAAAGAAATAATAAAATATATTTTATTAAGATTATAGGATATCCTTTAAAATGTAATACTGAACTTTATTTATTTAGGATTAATTTAAAAACATTTTTTTAAAGCAAATAACAAAAGAAGTACAGGAAATCCCATCACACACAGCAACATGGAGGAAACTTGGACACCATGATAAGTGAAATAAGTCTGTCACAAAAAGACAAATACTATGATGAAGTATCTAGACTAGTCAAACTCAGAAACAGAAAGAACAGTATTTTTTGTTTGTTTTTAGAATCTGGTTAATTCCTCACCTGTTGAGGGTAAGGGATTACAGAAGGAAATACCTTAGAAATGCCCCAATATCTTTACACTCACTCAAATTCAAGATAGTAAATCAGAAATCATACAACTCCCAGAAAAAAAAAATGTACCTCAAAGTTTTTTTAATCAGAATGATTTTTTTTCTATGATATTTCCATTTAATCTACCTGTATGGTCCTTTTAAAACATAGATAAGCTATAGTGAGAGATAGTGGACTACTATATATCTAAATAGTGATACCATATTTGAAACTGTTTTCTGGATGTTTCTATAATGAAACATCAACTCTGGAAAATCTGGTGCCTGGATATAGAAAATGCATTCTCTTCAATTTTCATCAATAGATTATCAAAGTAATACATTTTATTAAGGGAACCAATATTAATTTACAGTTTTCTACCAAGAACTACAATAAATCTCTTGCTCTTAACACATTATACTCTGCTGAGGCCTTGGGAATATTATAATTTTATGGGGCATTACAGTGGTCCACCATATTATTTCATTATACTGGTTGTATTTGGTAGTTCTACAAGTATTCTAAATACTTTAGTAAGTTACATGCATCCCAGAAATGGAAAATAAACTTCTAGAAGATTAGTCATACCACATCAATGAGGATTTACTTTCTGAATTAAAGGACAATTTATTGTTATACATCCTCCTACTATGATAGAGTAAAAGCACTTTGTGGGTCTTTCATACTTGGAACTAATGTTCTAGTACAGTGAGAATCAACTTGATGCTTGCACTGCATGACTTAAATTCAGTGGTGTCAGAAGTATCCAGACTAGATATAGTTGCATGGAACTATATAGATATAGGACAAGGTCATGTCCTCTGTAGAAGACAACCATCTTCTCTCTGAAAACCAGATCTTTATTTGCTATAGAGACAGTAGAAATTGAACACAGACATGTGGAATATTCATTGATTATGCGATCAGATCAGGTTTCCACCATTGAAGTCCAACATATACATTTTAACTTAGTGTATATTTGAAATAGCGTATTTGGATCTGGGTCTTAACTGGTCCAGAAAGAACAGTAACTTACATGAAGTAACTTACATTATTGCATTTACTCCCTAGAAGCGATACTTTCTCTTAGCCCATAACTATGATTTCTCTAACTGAGGAACTTAACATGATGTATCACTGCAAACTGAACTGAACGTTCTCAATACTAATCAGAGATGGATCTAAAGACAATGGTAAGAAAAAATTCTCCCAGTGTGAATAGCTGTGAGTGACGTGTAGGTAAACATAATCTGATTTTATATAAACAGAGCCTTGAGAAGTCACAAATTGGGGGAGAGAGGTTGGTTGGTCAGGGGCCTGAACAGGAGAAGATTAAGATAAAATGAATTAACAATAAGAACTTTGCAGAAGAGGCACATAGATAAAATGATGAGCATAGGCATAAAACATGAAAAGCTATGTCTTGAATTATTATCTTGGAGCTTCTAATCTACAGGAGATACTGTTAGCAATAATAGAGGTAAAATGATTCCTCTAAAGGATATTAGTCAGAATTTATTTTCAGCCACCCCAGTGCTTGAGCAATGGGCACATGAAGGGAAAAATCCAATAACAGGGTTTCCCTATCTCTACACCAGATCTAGCTACTGTCACTGCTGCATGCTTGATGTGCCAATATTCGAGCTGAATATGGAGCACATAATAAAGTGAAATAAGCCAGTCAGAGAAGGACAAGTGTCACATGATCTCACCTATATGTAGAATCTAATGAACAAAACAAACTGGAATAACAGAGATCCAGAGACATAGAAGCATGGGACAGACTGTCAAATCTTAGAGGGAAGGTGGAATGGATGGGTGAGTGGGAAGAGATCAACCAAACCTGCATAACCCATGGACACAGACAATAGGGTGTTGGAGGCCTGGGGTAGAGGTTGGCTATAAGGGGTCAATGGGAGAAAAAAGTGACATATGTAATACTTTCAACAATAAAGATTAAAAAAATAATAAAGCAAAGTCAACTAAAGAGATCATCTAATAAATGCTTCTAATTGATTATATCAATCTTGTCTTAACTATTAGAGGGTAGTAGTTTATCCTGATTGGAATTGGCATCTATTCCAGATATGTGTTTTCTTTTCTGCCCCAATGCCTTTGCTGATACTTCCACCATTCTAGGGCTTATATAATATCACATTATAACACAGCATGACAGATCACATTTCCTTAAACTATGATGCTCATTTTTCTAACAGTGAATACATGTAATGTATTCTTATCATTTAAACTGCATATATATACTAGAGGCCCAGTGCACAAAATTCTTGCATGGGTAAGGTCCTTAGGCTTGGCCAGTGATCAGGGCCAACCATAACCAACTGTAACCAAACCTAAGGCAATCGGGGGGAACCCCACTGCACCCACCTTGGCCAGCCTGGCACTACCTGCTTGCCAGCCCTGTCCCCTACTACCAGTATCCTCCCTCTGCAGGACCCGCCTTGCCCGACCTGGCCTCTGCTAGCACCCACCTTGCCTGACCTGGGGCCTGTAGGCTGGGGGCAGCTCCCACATTGAGCATCTGTCTCCTGGTGATCAGTGTACATAGTAGTCATTATGCTGGTTGTTATGCTGTTCAGTCAATTTGCATATTAGACTGTTATATTATATATATATATATATATATATATATATATATATATATATATACTAGAGACCTGATGCACAAAATTTGTGCAAGAGGCTGGACCCTGGCAGCCCTGGCTTAGTCCAAAGGTCATCTGGAAAGATATCCAGTCTAATTAGCATATCACACTTTTATTATTATATATATATATATATATATATATATATATATATATATATATACATATACACACACTAGAGGCTCAGTGCACGAATTCATGTACCAGTGGGGTCCCTTGGCCTGGCCTGTGGGATCAGCCTGAAACTGGCTCACTGACATCCACCAAGGGGTCCTGGATTACAAGAGAGTCGTGGAGAGATGTAGGAGGTTGGCTAGCCAGGAAGGAACTATGGGAGGGCTCCAGGGCATGTCTGGCTCATCTTGTTTAGTCTGAATCAGCCAGACCCCAGCAGAAAGCTAACTTACCAGTCAGAGCATCTGACCCCGGTGATCAGTGCACATATAGCGAGCGGTTGAGTGGCCTTAGTATATTATACCTTTTTTAAAAAATATGTTTTATTGATTTTTTTAGAGAGGAAGGGAGAGGGACAGAGAGTTAGAAATATCAATGAGAGAGACATCCATCAGCTGCCTCTTGCATGCCCCCTACTGGAGATGTGCCCACAACCAAGGTACTTGCCCTTGACTGGAATTGAACCTGCGATCTTTCAGTCCACAGACCAATGCTCTATCCACTGAGCCAAACCAGTTTCGGCAGCATATTATACTTTGATTAATTGAATGGACACTTAGCATATTAAACTTCTGTTATGTAGGATATGCACATATATATGTATGTGTATATATATATATATATATCATATGTGATATATATGTATGCATATGTATATATATCATATGCTCATTTGTATGTAACATATATGATTTATTTGCAATATGGATGAAAAAGCATTTTGATGTAAAAATAAGATGGATAAAAGCATATACATGTGTATGAATATGTTTACATTCATCCATTTTTTATTCATTAGTCTCACAAACATAGGTTAATACCTTATAAATTAGTCTGTGTTAGCCCTTGAAAGCATAAAGATGAAAAAGGATAGAGTCTGCATCTGAGGAATCTCCAGCCTAATCAGAGTCATACATTTTTGTTCTGTAATGAAAGTACAACATTGAACTATTGGGCAAGTACTTAGTAGGTTTCTGTGGTTTAGACTAACGAGTAACTAATGATATCAGGGAGTGACAAGTCAAGGAAAACTTGAGAGGAGAATGTAGTATTATTAGTATTGATTCTTCAAGTAGAAATTATTTCAAGAAAGAGAAGTCGTGGTAGGTTCAAAGAATAGTATGATTTGTTGTGGCTAAAACTGGAGTAGAACTGTAGGAAATAAAGCATAAAAGGTAATTTAGAGTTAGGTTTTAATAGGTCATGAGATGAGCATCACCAAGTTTTAATTTTATCCCATAGACGATGAGGTGCCACTGAAAGCTTTTAAGCTGGAAAGTTACAGAATCCAATCTATATTTTAGAAACATCAGTCTGCCAGCAGTGATGATAATGCATTAAAGAGATATGAGATTAAGTTTTGGTGGTCACTTGAGAGGATATCGACATAGAATTGTTGAAGGCAAGGTTGTTTTAAAGAGATTTATAAATTAGGTTTTATAAAAATTGGTACAGAAAGCACCTGCAATAAAATATGCTATGTGTCCTTAAATACTAGTATACTCTTTGTTCATATATTTTAACATTTCTACCAAATAAATATGAGCTCTTAAAGCAAAATATATATTTTATATATTTTTTTAAAAATTGAATGTAATAGGGTCATTAGAAATTAAAAGTGCATTTATAACAAATTTGATCTAAAAAATTTACAAGGTGCTGCAGGAATACTTATGCCAGTCAAGAGATGACATGGAACAAATTTGTTCTTCTATTCAAGAAGCCAATCAGGTTTAAAAAATGAATAAAATGATTCCAGGTATAGAAAAGTTATGGAGATGTTCAAGGATATGGTAAATCTGAGAAAGTTTAATAAACTTAGCAAGTTGAAATATGAAGTACATTTGATGTTAAGGGAAAGAATGGAACATTTTGAGGAGTACTAAATGTCATGATAAAGAGTGTGTATTTTTTCCTAAGAGCAACAAAGAACTATTAAAGAGAAATTATATCATTTATTTGATATTTAAACAATATTCTGGCAAATATGTGACAATTTATTAATGGAACTAAAATGTAGAGAGAGGGAGGGCAAGAGGGATGTCTATTGCTATTTTTTAACAGTAACCTGGAGCAAGACATAATGAGAATGTGAAATAAAGTCAGTGTAGTCACAAAGGTAAGAAGTCTAATTATTTTTTATGGCCAAATAGTATTTCATTGTGTAAATGTACCACACAATTTTATCCATCCATCTGTTGATGGACAATTGACCTGCTTTCATATCTTGGCTATTATAAAAAATGCTGCAATGAACATAGGATTGCATATATTTTTTCAAATTAGTGTTTTGGTTTTCTTTGTATATACATATAGCCAGAAGTGGAATTGGTGGGGTCCTAAGGCAGTTCCATATTTACTTTTTTTGAGGAACTTCCAAGCCATTTTCCACAGTGACTGCACCATTGTGCGTTCCCTCCACGGGAGTTCCTTTTTCTCCGCCTCCTTGGTATTTGTTGTCTTGTTGATGATAGCCATTCTGACAGGTTTGAGGTTTTTTATTTGCATTTCTCTGAAGATTAGTGATGCTTGAGCAACTTTTTATATATCTGCTGGTCTTTTGTATGTCCTCTTTGGAGAAATGTCTATTCAAGTCTTCTGCCCAGATTTTAATTGGTTTGTTCATTTTTCTGGTGTTGAATTTTCTGAGTTCTTAAAAAAATTTGGCTATTAGTCCATATAAAATGCATCATTGACAAATATATTCTTCCATTTAATAGGTTGCCTTTTCATTTCGTTGAAGGTTTTATTTGCTGTGAAAAATAAATTTATTTTGAAACTTTAACTTTTGGGTCAGTATGCATGGACCTAGAGGGTATTATGCTAAGTCAAATAAGTCAGACAGAGAAAAACAAATACCATAATTTAACTTATAAATGAAATGTTAAGAGCAAACTAAATAAATAAACAAAATAGAAACAGACTTAGAAATACAGAGAACAGACTGATTGCTGCCAGAGAGGCAGTGATTTGGTGGGTTATGTAAAACAAAAAAGGGTTGAGAATTATAAATTGGTAGTTACAGAATAGTCACAGAGATATAAATTACAGCATAGGGAATATGGTTAATAACTATGTATGGGGCCAGATGGATACTTGAAATACAGGTGGGACCATATGTTAAGCATATGATTGTCTAATACAGACTAATATTGAATGTTAAATTTAATTTAAAATTAAATTTTAAAAAAGAGTGGAAAAAAGAGAAAGATGTTTATTGATGAGGAAGCGCTAATGTGTCCTTTTTTATTTATTCATTTATTTATTTATTATTTTTCCCCTTATTGTCCTCCCCACCCCACCCCCGTACATACCCTCATCCATCCCCTCCCCCCACTGCCTTCCCCCATTGCCCTGTATCCACTGGCTATAAGTCCTTCGATTGATCTTTTATAGGCCCCTCCTCCCCAACTTCCCTTGCCTTCCCACTGTAGCATGACAGTCTGT
>PVJN01020797.1:0-35477 GCA_004026805.1 Lasiurus borealis | reverse complement strand
AAGTTCTCTGCAGGCATGCGCATTTATTGTTTCAGTGATCACTATCCTCATTTTACAGATCAGGTTATGGATGCCCCAAAGGGGTCAGATGTTTCACCAATTAGCATCAGAACTGGGGGGGGGGGGACAGCCAGGTTCAAGTCAGTGGCTCTTTTTTTAAAAAAAACTACATTGGACTCTCCTAGCTTCTGCAGTTTTCAGTTGCAGAAATAACAAAGAACAGTAAATAGTTCCTTGGCTAGATCTGACCAATAACCTAGCAACAAAATTATATCAATAGCATTTGCACAGTGCTTTACAGTTTATAAAGCACTTTCTCTTTTTTTTAATCCTATTTGCTCCTGACATAATAAGGCTAAAGTAGGTATTATTATCAGATGAAAAAAAAACAGTCAAATGATTTTCTATTAGTCTTATAGCTGGTAACAAATACATCTAGGCAAGAGTCAAACCCTGGACTTGAGCTTCTTAAACCAAATGTCCTTTATCTTTCATGCTGACTATGAAACACTTGAATTTTGCTTGCCCTGGGGCCCCACAGTAGTCTCAATAATGGGAAAAAGAACATCTTTAGGACCAATGCCATACCTAAATGTACCTGATTATAAAAAGAGATATTTTCCACCACCTGAGAAATCAGGAAGGACACCAACACAAATGTTTGGGAAACAAATAGGTTGGGAAAATAAGAGTAGGAAGGGGGAAAAGTATAGTGAGTAAAGAAGCAAGAGGAGAACACACACACACACACACACACATCCTAAACAAACAAAAAACACAAACCCAGAAATAAAAGAAAAGAAATAAACTGATAGCATAAGAGAGAGTAGAAAAAGACAGTGAGGGTAAAATAAACTGAGTATATTGAAAAATGAAAAGGCAACAAAAAGCTACAGTATCCCAAAGCCCGCAGGTGCTAGCAATTCAAACAAACGTAGAGCAATTAACAGAATTAACACAGCCTTAAATAGCTTGGCTCACCAGATGTGGACTCCTAACAGTGTTCTATAAAATGTAAAGTTATTACAGATTAAACCATTAATCTTCTGTTCAGAGACTATCTCTGGCTGTAAAATTCCATTCCCGTTTAAATGGCTAATAATCACAAAGGGATGTGGAATGTAATGGGCACAATGATGTTCTACCCAATCCTTTTTCCTTTAAATATGTGTTCCGCTCTCCAGTTCCTGTGTTTTTCCTTCCTCCCCATTAGAGGTGCTCTGAGAAAAGAGAGGTGAAACAGACACATCTGTCCCAGAGGTCTCAGCAGCTCATGAGCTTCTCTATAGGAAAATGGAGAACCAACATATCAGGGGAGAAGGAACATATTGAGATGAAAGGGGCCTGGTGTAGGAAACCCACATCAAACAACACAGAAAATTTCAACATGGGAGGATACTAGGTCGGACTTGAGTCAGCTCCCTGGTGCTGGAAATTTGTGCAACTCGGTCTTGACTTGGCTTTCCTTCAGTGCACTGTGCTGTATCCAACAACAATAGCTCAGTAATGCCAAGGACAGAGGAAAGAAGAACTGTATGTTTGACCGGAAGGGCCCTGAGAAACCGAAATGGGAATCAAAAGGAAGCACTTTTTCTGTAGACATTTTAAGATTCAGAGTCACTTTCCCTCCTCAGTACTAAAGCCAATGGACCACCCTTTCAACCCTGCTCTTCAACCTCCTAACACAAAAACATACATTAAAAAAAAAGGAATAGATGGATGAGTATCAGACGTCAAGGAATTAGCCTTATAGGCAAGAAGCCTAGCTGAACTTGCCATTCTACTAAGATTCCCAATGGATCCCCATTACCTAGAAAATAAAGCTTAAGGGAATAGCGTAACATCAAGCTCTCTATGACCTAGCCCCTTCTTACTTGATAGCTACATTTTTTTGGAATTAATTTTATTGTTTGTGCCCTGAAATTAGCAAGATGTATGTTTCTCACCCAGATACCATGATGGGTCCTGTTCCCAAGCCTTTGCTCATGCTACCCAGTCATCCTGAGCCGCCACTCCCTCCGTTCTTCCCTGTTCACTTCTGCTCATCTTTAAGCCTCACCGTGGGCATTGTCTCCTCCAGAGTTTTCCTCAATCCCAAGATATGTTATGTCCTTCTACTCAGCAGCCCCATTGTGCCAGAGAATGTCTCTTTTCAGTCAGTTAATGTAGGTTTACAGCTGTGAAGTAGGTAAGTACAGAGTTTATTCTTGTATTATTTATGAATTATTGTTATTATTATTATTATTATTATTATTAACCTACTTTTGCCCGCCCCTGTATTTATTGAGAGCTCACAAGGAGCTGGGAACACATCAAGAACAAAAATAAAACAGACCCATGAAAACACGAAGAGGAATGACATGCTGATTTGGTGACATTTAACTGGACACAAATGCTATATTGATAACCAGGCTGTGAGGAGAACCAGAACAGTTTGATGGCAACTTGGACCCTCTCTATTGTGGCTTGAACAGTGGTATCAACAGAAGCGGTGTGCACACAGGTGCAATCACAGTGGAACCAGAATGAAACACTCAGATGGGAAGACAGTGCAGCTCCAAAGATAAAACTTATTTTGTGCTGCATGCAAAGCAACCATTATCTCTGTATCGGAAAACCCCAAGTCCCTTTACAATGCCCCCATTTTTAAGAAAATGCCATACAAAAGCATCTAACTTAGCCTAAGGAAACTCAGAGCCACAAATGGCAAGGAAGACAGAGATGGGGGAGGGAAGAAGAAATTGTGAAGTAACTGGAAACTGTTCTAAAGGCAGATGGCTAATGTGGGTAAGTGGGATTTATCAAGGAGCAAAATCCCAATATAGCTGGAAGCTTCGGATGTTTACTAAGTAGTCAACGAGAAATATCAAGAACAAGAGAAGAATGTACCAGGCCTGCCCACAGAAATTGTAATGATTAAATGGAGAGGAAGAATATTCCAGGACTACAGTATATTCAAAGGTATCTGTTTAAACAGTATAATCAAAGGTATCTGTTTAAAACTCTGAGATAAACAAGAAAGCATTTCAAGTCCCTTAGAAAGACTCTAATACTCAACATGAAACAGAGAGATGGAACAAAAGTTAATAAAGTTATTGTGCCTTCCATTTGCTCCAATGTTTTAGACTTTCTTTTCCTGTCTTTATCTGGATTTAAGTGTAGAATTATATTGCTAGCTAAGGTATGTGTATAATTTGATTGCTAATTACTGTTAATGACACTTTTTCAGAGCTACCATTAATTTTTAAGCTTTAAAGTGACTGTAAATCTGTCTGCTCTCTACCTAGGCAGTGAGAGAGAGAAGGGAGATTTTGTTTTCCTTAGATTTGGCATGCATAAAGTTATTTAAAAAAATTTCAAATTTTTATGAGTGTTGTTTCAAAATGCTCAAGAGTATCCTTCCTGATGGACAAATTTTGGAAATTTCTCCTTTGTCTTAAAATATGTAATTGAGAGCCGTTTCATACAATCAGAAAAACACTGGTCTGAAAGGCCACCCGCTATCAGTGGTTCTCAACCTTCCTCATGCCACGTCCCTTTAATGCAGTTCCTCATGTTGTGGTGACCCCCAACCATAAAATTATTTTCGTTGTTACAGTTACAAAGTAGCTTCCAGGGAAAGAAAATAATTTTATGGTTGGGGGTCACCACAACATGAGGAACTGCATTAAAGGGACGTGGCATGAGGAAGGTTGAGAACCACTGCGCTAGATGCTCTCAAGGAGAAATTCCCGCTCAGGGCTGTTACCCTATAAAAATGGATCAGTTCTCCAGTGCAATCAATGCCTCATTCATTCCTGAGCCACATATGTGGTAACAAAATGTTCCTGTCTATTTCTGATGAGAGTGCAATTCCAATACAATGTGATTTAACAGTGTTTAAGTGCCTTTCAGAGTTCATTAGATACTGAGTAGTTTATACCTTCATTCTATCCAAATGGGAGCATTCCGTCTACTACAATCCATCAGGAATGACCAGGAGAGTCCATGGAGTTAACAGAAGCCTCGGTAACGTTCAACAGAAAGAGGAAACACTCTTTGGGTTCCTTTCTGTAATTTGTCTTTCGGATCAAGAGCAATACAGAGCTGTAATTGAATGTTTTCCTCTTTTATCCCATTTTTCCTTCCTACCCCTTCCTCTCAAGTCAAATATCGTTTATTGTAGCAATGCTCAGCTCAAACATCAATTTTTCTCCAAAACTGATTCCTACCTAAAACTTATCTGTTTCCTCTACTCAGTTAGTACATTTAGTAGTGGCACTGAACACATGGTGTTTTGAACTATAACTGTAAACTTACCGTTCTCATCTCCCTTCATAGATGATAAAGGCCTTAAGTACATAGACCGTGACTTGTAAAGAAACAAGTTATAGCACAAAAAAGGCACCGAATGAGTATCTGATAAATTTATCCATTCGGTAAATACTTGTTCTGTGTCTATTTTATACCAGGCGTGACAGGCAAAACTCCTGTCTGGATCTGGATGAGAGTTGAGTGGTGTGGATGAATACATGAGCAATGTCATTTCATGTATGACTGATATTGAACAAACTTCAAATAGCCATAACATGCATAAAATATGTGTCCTGAGAGGAGGGTCATAACCTGTCACAGCAATTTTCATCTATAAGAAAGCACACTGTTACCTTTGTAAAAACGTTCCCCAGGGAGATGGTATAGATATCTTAGGCAATAAAGCTGAGCTTAGATTAAAAAATAATGTACAGTAGACTCCTCTGAGGACACAGTGTTCTGGAAGAATTCTACCAAATCAAGTCTGATTCTTTTTTGCCTCAACAATTGACCTTAGTGATTGAATATACACTTGACTGATGCTCCTTTGCCCTCAGACAGAGGTCTCACCACATCAGCTACAATAGCATAAATGAGTAATGGCAAAGTCCACTGCTTTCTCACAGCTGTTAGCTTCCAGGGAAAGAAAAAAAAAAGGAAAAGCAAGCCATCTGGACCCTAATGTTACATTCTGTGAATTTTCCTTCATCTCAAATAATGAGACTTTTGGTAACATCAAGTTCGGACAAGGTAAAATAATACAAACGCTTTAAACAAGACACACAACCACAAATCGGCCACTTTTAGGTAGAGCTTCCCCTGTGTGCCACGTCAAATGTACAAAATCAAACTTTACTAATGATTTCATTAGCAAACTAGTTCCCAATGATTTCTAAGTCCTTTCACCTGTGTTATTTTATTTATAAAGCACAGCTCCCTGAGAAATAAGGTTCCCCATTAGTTAAATGACAAAGCTAAACAGAGCACTTTAGTGGTGAAGCCAGGGTCATGGAAACAACAAACTCTGACCAAAACCAAGGAGGCCTCTACTTCAAGTCCAAGGTCTTTTCTGCCACCACCTACACAGCCAGTCACTGAACAGTCAGCGCATGAAAAGGAAAGCTTGAACTTTACCTCTTTAAGGCAGCCCATGAAGTTGTTGCTGACGGGTGAGCCTGGCAGGTCAGCGGTACTTGGACTTCCTCCCACATAGAAGAAGTCATCTGAGCCCAGCATGGTGTAGTCCTCCTGAGTGTAGCCCGTCGTGGTAAGAATGCCATCCACGGAGATTGTCACCTGGTAGAGGGACACAGGGACAAAAACAAAATCCCGACAATGACCTTCCAGGCCTATCAAAATCCAGTGGCTTCCCCCACCTGTGGCTTCACTTTGGTTAAGATTTTGGTGAGGTAGTCTTTCTAATTTGGTTTTATTTGGGGATGTGCAGCCAAGTTCCATTTTCTGGTCTGCCTTCCCTGAAGCCCACGCCTACAGCGTTCCCCTGCAGACTCCTAAGAGAGTGTGTCAGAACTGCCACGCTGAGCAATTCGCTCTACCCATTGCACTCTTTACTCAGTCAGGCTAGAAAATGGAACTGTCCTCAGACGACGCCACTTGTCTCAGTTCATTGTTAAAATTATGATTTAGTTTTTAATGATTGTTAATTATGGTGGTAGTGAAAAACAGCAAAGGAGACATTTGACGATGGATTTGGTAGGGGGTTGGCCTTTGGTTATTGATGATTATTTTCCTTTTTTTTCTTTTCTTTTTCTTTTCTCCTTTATTTGTTTCTTTTTGGACTCACACCACACTGACTGACAAACATGCATCCAGGGAGGGAAGAAGAAGAGTCTCAATGGTGATGTGTCATGGATGATACATGCCATGGCCATCCCCAGGATGCCACCCCCTGCCCTCCCTTCCCTGCCATCACCACCACCAAGAGAAGAAAATGACCCAACCAAAGAAGCAACTCTAACAAAAAAAACATGAATGATGATGCATTATAACCAAAACAATAATAATAATGCCCATCGGGAAGAAAGAGCACCCATACACCCAACATCCATGAAAGGAGCACTGGGCAGAGAGAAAAGATAGAGCCTCAGAGCGTGCACACACCATACACTGACACACCCATGCAAAAATTATCTGGAGCCAAGAGAGAAGGCAGAAGAAAAAGGGGATGGAAGAGGGAATGGGTGAGGAGAACTAAAGGAAAGAATCAGAATCCACTTCACCCTCACATGCACTGCACCAACAGAAACACAAGATGAATGTGAAAAAAAAAAAAGAACACTCAAAATTAAAGGGTCATCTTTCCCCTGCCTACCACCTCCCTCACTAAAAAAAAAGAAAAGAAAAAGTCCAAACCCAACCCCCAAATATATGAAAGATGAAAAGAAAAGAAAAAAGGAGAGACAAAAAAAAAAAGGAGAGACTGAGAAGAAAATGGAGTTGGTGGATAATCTGATAGGTTGTTAGTAACGAGGAGGAAAACGATGGGACAAATTCTGATGCCAATGGAGAAGCCCACGAGACAGGAGCATGCCATGCAGAGTGTGAACGGAGAACACAATTGGTGGAGCTCCCTTGGGCCATGGTAAGGACTAAGGTGAGAGAAGGGGAGAGAAGAACACAGGAAGCGGAGTAATTTCCTCCCCAGATCACTCGTGGCAGCCGTGGCCACACACTAGGGAGAGAAAGCGGGGGTTAAGGAATGGGGGTAGTAAACGAAAGGAGAAAGAGTGAGGGATAGCAAGACACGGAGATTAGGTAAGTCCTTAACATAAATCTTGTTGTCCCTAGTCTGTGACTTCAAAGTTGCAACATAAGAAAACAAAACAAAACAAATTTAGCTAAATGGAGAAACTTCCCTTAAAAAAAATATTTTTTGGGGGGAAAAAATTACTAACTGGAGAAATCGTTCCAACCAAACTCATCCAAGTATCATTTGCAGGACAGGTACATCCTCTTCCTTTATTTGTTTATTTTTAAGAGAAAGAAAAAAAGTTGTATTTAATTCAACAAAAAAATTTAAAAGAGAAGAAACAAGTCTAAAGAGGATTAAAGAGGGGTTGGGGGAGGAAAAGAGGGCAACACACGGCAAACCCAAAAAAAGAGACAATAAGAATGATATCTACCAGACAATGTAGTTTGTTTACCATAGCGTGTCCGATGCCTGAGTGCTTTGCGGGAAAAGGGGGAAGAGAGGAAATTAAAAAATTGTGAACAGAACGATTGTTAATTAAAAAAACTAAAAAACAAAGATGAGTCGTTAGGGTGTTAGTACATTAGTCGGTTAGTAAAATGACACATCGCATGAATGATCTTGGGTTAGTTTTTCAAAAAAAAGGCACCCAACACAGAAAAAGAGAGTGGGGAAGACAATGAGACCAGGACTCTGTGGAAAACCCCGGGCACGGCCAGAGAAGGAGCTGCCGTCGTGTTTAACTCTCCACTTCTTCCAAATGCCCCTTAGATCAGAACTCACAGCAGCTGGAATTAGCATCATACTTACTTTTCGAGGGCTCTTCTGAAACAACACCACCCCCTTTTTCCTTCCCACCCTCTAGCGATACACATTCCACCTGTCCCCAAAGCAAAGACCCCAAAGTTTATCATTTCACATGTAGATCAATTGATAGAGCAGAAGTCACAAAAAGTTGGGGATTTTATTTTCACATCTGATCCTGACTACATGCATAGACAGTCATGACTGTCTCTTAGAACGAAAAGAATTTACAATGTTTACCAATCACATGTAGCACAGGAAAACTACCTTATGTACCTTACTCTGGGGTTCTGTAGATAATGTAAAGATCTGCGTCCCTGACTGATTTTGTATAGATTTGTGCAGTAGGAGGGGAACATTGTCCTCTTTCTTTTCTTCTCAGTTTATTTTATTTTATTTTTTTTAGAATAACTGTGTGGTTAGAATGCATCAAAATAGTTAGAGTCTTCTCTATTCCCCAATGAAGTTTTTTGTTTGTTTGCTTACTTTGCCAGAATGTTTCCTGTTGGAATCATTCCCCATTCCTCTTTAAGGATGCTTTTCGCGTTTTTAAGTATTTTAAGTACAGTGGTACCTCGAGATACAAGTTTAATTTGTTCCGTAACCTTGAGGCGTGGGAAACAATGAGACACTCGATTCGAGGTAAACTGGTGGGTCGTGTGCAGCCGGCCGATCCGCGCAATTACTCGTATCTCAACTGTTGCTCGTATTTCAAAGCAAAAATCACTCGCTCGACGGCTCGTATCTCAAAAATCTCGTATGTTAGGGCACTCGTATCTCGAGGTACCACTCTAATTTCTTATGTAGATAGCAAAGAGGACCAGGTTAAGTAGGAGAAAACAGAGGCCCTCTGATTGGTTTCTTCCTTCCTGTTTTCAAAAGCTAAATTGCCAACACACCCAGAGCTGGGAGTCTAGAAGGCTGGAAGACTGGTAAACCCCCGTTTTGTGTTTGTGGTTTAGCAAAAGTGGCATATAAAGGAAAGTCAATTCACGCGATAGCCATGATCATGAACCTGAAACACAGAGTAAAACCAAAAAAATCCCACAGAAATATCTGACTACCTTGGTCCTTAATCCCAGTTATGGTTTAGAGTGGGTTGTCCCCTCTCCTTCCTTTAATCAGAATCCCCAATAAAGTACCTGACCATGGCCTTGAAGTGGCTCAAAGGCAGAGCCATGAGGAGATGACCATGAAGGAAGAAGTAGGGAAAGTTCCGCTCCATTTGGTAATGAGCTCTAAGTAAGCTTTCCTCGAATGAATTTTAGACACAGAAGACGTTCAATCTTACCAAAAAGTAGATGAAACTACTTTTTGCGTGTTATTAAATACTTATGAAGCAATTTACAGTTTCATTGAAATAGGGACTTCCCATCCCTACAAATGTATCCTAAAGAACTCAAAAGTTTGTAATAAGTGTCTATTCGTAGGAAAAATACTATTATTATATGATTTAGTTTTGAAAGGATTGACTTTACAAAATCAACTCCATTCCTCTGAGATTTCCCTCTTTCAATAAATTGCATCTGGATGCAAAAAAAAAAATTCAGGATTCCAGTGAGGTCCAGTCATTGGTGCACTTTCTCTATGAAGTTCATACTCCCTCTGCCAAAATGCCTCGAAGTTCTAGGACCTTTGTAGCCTCCTCTAAAACTGAGAGCTCTGCTTAGCTGCATGCTTGGTGACAGACACAGTCACCTTCATGACAGAGCACGCGGACTGTAAATCATGTGCCTATCACAGCGAGTCTAGCACCCAGATCACAGATGAACTCATAATCCTTCTGTAACATATGGTACTTTGCATATCGGCCTCCATACATGACTGGGGAGGATTGTAATCACCATTTCACAAATGGAAATGGCGGTGTGGAGAGGTTAAATGGCTTGTCCAAGGGCACAGAGCGGAGTTGTATCTTAGAACTTGGAAAAGAAACCCTCTGAGTTTGCTTCCCTCTGCTTGCTGGTTAAACAGAGAAACCAGCATCTGAATTACAGTTTGGTTTATCCCCCTCTCAGTAGAAAGGACTAAATTGGGGCCCAGTTCTCTTTTGGAAGTGGTTTTAGTACAAATAAAAGTAAGCCTTTCTCTAGCTAATTGGAATCCTTTCTGGAATGGCAAGATAGTCTGGGGGGTAGGAGTTAGAGAAATAGATTGGTTGGTAGAACCACAACCCAAATCCGCTCCCCACTACATGAAAAGTTTTCCCTCCAGCGATGAAAGTCTCAAGGGTGTTACAGTGTACCTCCCAATCAAAACTGGCAAAAAATTTCACTTGGTCTAGAGCAGTGGTTCTCAACCTTCCTAACGCCGAGACCCTTTAAGACAGCTCCTCATGTGGTGGTGACCCCCAACCATAAAATTATTTCCGTTGCTACTTCATAACTGTCATTTTGCTACTGTTATGAACTGTAATGTAAATATCTGATATGCAGGATGTATTTTCATTGTTACAATTTGAACATAAGTAAAGCATTGTGATTAATCACAAAAACAATATGTAATTATATATTATGAAATATTTATTTCTAATTACAAATAAATGAAATTTTGTCTTGAATCATGGTGTAGCATGGGTAACAGTCTTAATATGACAACAGTAAACTACATTGCTACATTTTGCTAGATTGAGGAGCGGTCTGTTGGTTCCTAAGACCATGGGAAATAAGTGTTTTCCAATAGTCTTAGGTGACCCCTGTGAAAGGGTCGTTCAACCCCCAAAGGGTTCTTGACCCACAGGTTGAGAACCATTGGTCTAGAGTCTGCAAATCAAATGTGTCAAGTCTTTATATGTTAGCAAATGGACATTTGACTTGGACTCTCTTGACAGGTGAAAAGATCTCTTTTGAGTAAGTATGGATGGGGATGCTGAATAAAAACATCAGCAATAGAATTATTTGGCCTTGGAGAACAAACAAACATGGAATAGTAATTTAAAAATGTTCAATTCAGCTCTGACCAAGGGGATTAATTGGTTAGAGCTTCAACAGGTGCACCAAAAGGTTGCATCAAAATAGTTGGAGTCAATTCCTGGACAGGGCGCATGCCTAGGTTTTGGGTTTCATCCCCAGTTAAGGTGTGTAAAGGAGGCAACTGATTGATGTTTCTCTCTCACCTTGATTTCTCTCTATTTCTACCTTTATCTCTCTAAAATCAATAAATACATCCTCAGGTAAAGATTAAAAAAAATGTTCTATCCATGTGCATTAAGATGACTAGGGACTCTATGTCTTGTAGGGTTTTTGTTTGTTTGTTTGTTTTTTGTTTTGTTTTTTTGCGATTTCACTACAGACAGAATAGAAATGCCCAACCAAGTAACTTTCTTGACATACGTCAGTATGGAAATGGGCATTTTGTATATTCTGTGTTTCCAATGTGTGTGAGCCTTCTCCATTTATTTAGCATTATTAGGGAGTTACACTTTTATCAAACAAAAAACATATGCAAACACCTGTCAAGTCTTCTGCTTTCATGTTTACATTAGAAGGCATTACATCAATCACATAGAGAAGAAAATTTGATAAGCACTTTCCAGAAATTTGCATAATGTTTTCTGATTAAGAGAGGATGGATGCTGTCCCACCGGGTTGAATGACAAATTCACCAGAAGAAAAAAAACAAGTGAAAATAGCAACCTGGAAAAGACAGTCTCAGCACAGATATCGAGTTTTATAAGAACAGCTTTTTGCACTGAAGTGGGCTTTTAGGTGTTATCAGTGTTATTGCTTCTGAAACTGAACCGATTTCACTGGGCTGAAACTCTCAGAGAGTGTTGTCACCTGACGGAGTTGCCTGCTTAGCATCGGCAAGCGATGGGACTTCCCAAGCACGGAGAGAACCAGGAAAGGCTGCTTCAAAGTTGACTTTTTTATTGGGGTCCTTCCACCTTCCAGGCCTCCAAATCAATTGAAGAGTCTTAGAGGTAGAGACATGGACAATAAAGTAGGACCGCCACACCAGGGAACAGAGAAACAGAGGAATTCAGAAAGTTCCAGCTAATTCATTCTAAGGCTAGAGGTTAACAACACAACTGAAAAAAAAAAAAATAAAACTGGGTGAGGGGTGGTAAATGAAAAGGAAGAGAAAAAGGAAGACTTTTTCTAGAGGAGATTGAAAGGATGGCATCATGGCAATGACTAACTTAATTACAAAGAAAAACATAGATTCAAGGAATGGAGCAAACCTACCACACTGCGAAAACAAAACAGTGTCTCTAATTTAATTTAACAGCAATATAACAAGATTCAAATGTGTAATTAAGAAAATGATTAAAAGAAATGAAAGTACTTATAATTTTATTATCTACACAATTGATTTTTTTTTCTTAAATAGCAGCACAAATGGAGAATTGAAATACGGGAAGAAGTGCATTTTCATAATTTTCCTTGTGAAATTGAATAAACTGGGAGAAAGTTAGACTTTGATAGATGCAAACCCATCTCTATACCCCCTCTCCATCTCATCTATCCCCTGTTTCACACACTTCCTCCCTGACTACTGAAAAGGGGCCTCCAGGCACTCTCTTCCCTCAGCATTACCTGTCGGAGGTTGCGTGTCACTTTGACATCATGCCAGGCGTTGTCGTTGAATTTTCCATTCACTGGCTCCACAATGGCCTCGAAGGCCCCGGACCCCAGGTTAATGACCAAGGAGACCGCACCATCCTTCAGAGCCAGATTGACATAATCAGCCGACTTTCCCGTGTGCAGTATAAGCCCATTCCGCTGCCAGGTCTTAAAGGAGAGGGTGATTTCATCACTGCTGCTCTGGATGGGGTTCTGAGACAGGTCGTAGCACAGGTACTCTGAACCTCGGAAAGTGGCCACATTCTCCTCTCGAGCTGCAGGAAGGAAAGGAGGAAAGCAGTCAATCAAATGTTGACTGGCATGAGTCCGGATAGATATCTAAAAATACCAAAGAGATTCTCCCAATCCATGAACATGGTATGCTCTTCCATCTGTTAACATCTTCCTCTATCTCTTTTTTCAGTGTCCTGTAGTTTTCTACATATAGGTTTTTTACCTCTTTAGTTAGTTTTATTCCTAGGTACCTTAATTTTTTTTTGATGTGATGGTAAATGGGATTGCTTTTTGAGTCTCTCTTTCTGTAATTTCACTATTAGTGTACAGAAATGCCACAGATTTCTTGGCATTAACTTTGTATCCTGCTACATTGCTGAATTCATTTATTAATTTTTGGCATGGAGTCCTCCTCTATGGCTGACACGCTTCCTCCAACTCTTCCCAGAACACTTATATCGAAGTATCAGGAAAACCAGGAGAGGAGCAAAGTGCAGAGAAGTTCTGTATTCAAGGGTAAAAACCAGCACAGCAGTGCAGGAGAACTGGCTGCCTTTCCTTCAAATTCTTTCAGAAAAAAACTAACAGAAAATTTCTATGCAAAATAATAAAGTGAGGTTTATATCACTTTTGTTTCAATGGTAGCTTTTAAATGTTTGGAGATAAGCTGGTTTCGAATGTATCATTAACAGTTCTGGCAAAGGGTTTTTTGTTTGTATGTTTGGTTTTTTAGCTCTAGGTAACTTTTACTGACCAAAAACTAAAAATCAATTAGCCTGAAAGATCTGGCTCTGATTCGGATCCATCAATAATCCACTTAACATTGGTTTCCATGGTAGAGTCCTTAGCCCAGTGGAACATGACTGGGGTGTTAAGTAGGAGGTTGTACCTGAGAAGGTGATGAAGCAGATGAGGAAAGGGGAATAGAATGAAACTTGGTCATATGCTATGACAAGACAGTAATACCACCTTTAGACTCCAAGAGACCTCTGCTCTAGGAGCATCTCTTGCCATAGGACTAGGATTCCACAAAGCTAAGATGGCATTTCACTGAAGCCATGCTGTCTTTCAAGACCATATTCTAGACACCAGGATCCTGTAATTACCTACTCCAAAGCCCCAAGTCTGTTTCCTGGGCTTGTGTAGGCATCTCCTCTGGATATATTGTCTGAAGAAAAATCATATTATCAACTGTGTATACCTCAAGCTCTGAGGGCAGCCATGGGGGACTCTTTGTAAGGCTTTCACAGAGTTTGCCATGTAAACTGGGGCATCCATGTACATTAATACCAGACCTATGGTGATATAGGATGGAGCCCAATGAGGGAAGAGGTGGGGACAGGACACAGGCTGAGAACCAGAGAGGCTGGTTCTCTCTGTGCTAGCATTTCTCAGTGCAGAACTCGGAGGAATCCAAAACTTCTAAAATGTGAACCGGGCTTACCAAGATAGTTTCAAAGGTATATTTTTCAAGGAAAGAGGATGGAGTGTATTTTATTTCATCACTAGTAGCCTGGTACATGAATTCGTGCATCAGTGTGGTTCCTTGAACTGTCCTGTGGGATCAGACCGAAACTGGTTCTCCAACATCCCCCAAGAGGTCTTGAATTGCCAGAGGGTGCAAACCAGGCCAAAGGACCCCCACAGTGCATGATCAGGACTGGGGAGGGACACAGGAGGTTGGCCAGCTGGAAGAGACCATGGGAGGGCTCCAGTCCCAATTGGCCGAACCCCAGCAGCAAGCTCATATACTGGTCAGAGTGTCTTCCCCCTGCTGGTCAGTGCATGTCATAGCCAGTGGTTGAGGGGCCTTAGCATATCATTAGCATATTACACTTTGATTGGTTGAACAGCCAACTGGATGTTCAGACACTTAGCATATTAGGCTTTTTATTATATAGGATTTGTTGCTTTGATGTATAATTTCAACACACCACATGTAGACTTCCATTTGTCCTCCTACCCTGCCTGACAGCCTCACTTAGAGTGTCCAGCTTCCTATTATCGTTTGTTAAAAGCAACCAAAAGCACCTCATTAATGAGAATAAATGAGCAACAATACAAGATTAGATATTCAGTTTCCCTTTAAAAAGCAGGGGCTACAAAATAAGGCTCAGAGAATTCTATTTTCCCTTCTAGAATTACACTTCAGCCTTTTCAACCAAAGCCAATTCTACCTCAACTCAGATCCTTATCAACCATCACAGCCCTTGGTCGGTCATTTAAATTAAATAAGTATTTTCTCATCATGAGATAAGAGCTATAAAGGAGAAGTCACTCTTATAATGTGTGCAGTATAAGCCCACTCTGGAGAAATGACCACCCACTACAGACTGTTAAATTAATCATAGCATCATTATATCATTAAAACATCAACCTCAACTTCCTACTCCAGAGAGTTAAGGAAGAGATGAAGTTCTTCCTGTATATTCTTGGTGGCCTCAATGACATGTGTCTACTTGCATATTTCTGTTTGCACACAACACTGGTATAAGCAAAAGGAATCTGTCTACTTATAAACTTACACATCTATATATATAAAGAGCCGGGGTCCATAACAACAAAGGCTCAACCAAATACCGGAAGTCAGTGCTGGGTTGCTGGGTAACCCATCACTGACTGCAGCTGGTGCAGGTGCAGCAACCCAGCACTGACTGCTGAGGGGTTGCGGATCAGGCCCAGAGAGAAGCCTGCAGAGACAGAGAAGGATCTGATCCCCAGCCTCCATGGCAGTTGTTGATCAGCTGGTGCCTCTCTCTTTCTCTCCCAGCTACACCAGCAGCTGCCCTCCTGTCTCTCTCCAGGCCTCCTCAGAGGCTGTTGGTCAGCCCTGCCTCTTTGATCAAGCCCAGATAGGCCTGGAGGTGCTGACTAGTATAGAAACTGACTAATCAGAACCAAATCTGGGTGAAGTGCCAGGAGCCAATGGCTGCCTAAGAGACAGAGCTTTTGACACTGACTGGCATAGAAATTGTCCAATCAGAACGTAATCTGGGGGAATTGCAAAGGCAGAACCTAAGATGGGGGCTGAGGAGGGGTTTTAAAGGCAAGAGCTGTTTGGTATAAGGTTCAATTTTTTCATGACCAGTTTGAAGTATAGTGCATATGGCTGGCTATCAGTACAGATATAGGGATTATGTGTTGTCTGCCAAGAGCATCTCCTCCTTCTGAAAGGGCCCCCTTCCTCCCTTATTTAAGCAATCCTATCCTATATAATCTATCTATATTACTAAAACGGCAATATGTTAATTAGATTATGTGGATCATCCATCTTCCAGACATCCGACTTTTTTCCAGATAAAGCCATGGTGTGGGATCTGAAGCAGAGGCAGTCAGGGGTGATCAGGCTTGCAAGGGAGGACAGTTAGGGGAGATGAGGCAGGCAGAGGCAGTTAGGGGCAATCAGGCTGGCAGGGTAGAGTAGTTAGGGGTGACATCAGGCCAGCAGGAGAGGGAAGTTTGGGGCAACCAGGCCAGCAGGAGAGGGTACTTGGGGTTGAGATCAGAATGGCAGGGGAGGGCAGTTAGGGGTGATCAGGCAGACAGAGGCAGTTGGGGATGAGATCAAGCCAGCAGGGGAGGGCAGTTGGGGGTGAGATCAGGTTAGCAGGGGACGGCAGTTAGGGGTGATGAGGCAGGCAGATGATCAGGTTAGAAGCCAGCAGTCCCAGATTCCAAGAGGGATGTTTGACCACCAGTGGGATCGAGCCTAAACTGGTGGTCAGACATCCCCCAAGGGGTCCCCGATTGGAGAGGGTGCAGGCTGGGCTGAGGGAAACCCTCCGCCCATGCACGAATTTCATACACCAGGCCCCTAGTATACTATAAGGAGCAAGTACAACTCAACACATAACCTATGCTTGATGTATTTTGCCAAAATAGCCCCAAAATCTGTAGAATAGAAATTTGACACTATTGGCATGTTTGAAATAGATCTAACCAATGTCCTAGGTGCTGTGCCTATTGTCACAATCTCTCCTCTCATTTCTGAAGAAATGGCTCTATTAAAATGCAGCTAGCAAACCCTTGTTTGGTAGCCCTAAAGTGACTCTCATAGAATACAAGATGGTAAATCAAATGAAGTCATCACCGCTATGCTCTCTTCCTACAGACACAAATGTGCACGGAGCCAACTACTATGCCTGTCCTTGGCACTACACATGGCATATTAATGGGGGTTTTGTATAAACATTTAAGTTACTGAGAAGATAAATGAGCAAGGAAAGGAGGCCTTTAAAGAGAATCTTAAATTAATCACGTGCCCTTTAACAGGGAAGGCTTGACACAGAACAGCAAGGCACCAAGATATTATTTCATGTGCTACATAGTACTTAATATGTTTCATATAATCAGACCAAGGAGTCTGTAAGAATAAGTTTCAGAGCTATAAGGGATGTTAGAGATTGCCCAATCTAATGCCCTTGTTTGATTAAGATACTGGCGACTAAGAATAAGTGAGTTGCCTAAAAGTATTATTTTGGATTTCTAGTGCCTCTGGATTTTCTCTAAATATCTGTTACTTTTCCTTTTACCCATCACTCTGGATATACCACATGCTCTTTTTACTCTATTCCTCAAGAAACATGAATAATTTCATGGAATTGTGTACTGACTTATAAACAGTCCCACAGCTTGCATAAATGGAGCCAAAAACCTACTTACCCCACCCTATGTAAATTACACTCAACAAAAGATGTGTCCCTTCCTCCCCTGGAATTCAGGCATGTTTAAAACAAAAGAACTTGTCTTATGTGTAATGCCATTGAGGAAAAATTACATCATTTTAGAGACAAGAATATCACAATTAATAAACAAGAAATAAAATCAATGTGAGAAAAGGGCCTATATAAAGCACATGTGTATTTATGCAAATTTCAATGCAAATTAACCAAAGCTAGCAGAGTGCATTCTTTTGCAAGTAGCTAATGAAAACCGCTGCAACAGTTTAAACCTTCCCAATCTCTCCATTCAATGACAAATTTTCTCAGTTTACCTCTTCCCTATACAGAAGGAGGCCATCAAGGCACATCCCTACATTTGTCAACAAATAATAGGCAACTGAAAGCTACTCTCTGAATTATATTCTAGATAAGCAAAATTACATCATTTTAAATTCATGGCGTGCTGTCCTGATGGATATGGGGAAGAGAGGCATTGGCAGTTCAGGACCCGGTCTTTAAAAGAGCCAATAAGGGGCCTGGTGGAAGAAGAAAGAGTGAGGTCCTTGAAGAAATTGTTCCTTTGAACACTCTCACAACTGACCTGTTCTCCTAAAATCTCAATCTGTCTTAATTTCTTTTCAGTAGCTAAGGTTAGAGCACTTGCTTTCTTATCACCTTGAAAACCATACTAAGCTGACAGTGAACATAACTAAAAGGCATAAAACCAAACAGTGGCAAACCTATATTTCTAAGCCCATTCAATTCTCCAAACACTCCATTTGGAAAAATGTAATACTGCCCAAAATCTATGTTTTTATACTTGGTGTTTACACTGGGAAGGAGGTTAAAGAGACAATCTAGTCACCTTTTATGCATCTGAGCTAAATAGGTAGAAAAATTAATGCAGAGGATTATGTAACACAGTATACAACAGCTTAGCACAAAGCTACAGCTTGGCAAGAGGGTAGGCATGGATGTGGCTAATGGACTGTTTAGATTCATTTAAATTATATCATTCCAAAATTTGCAATCAATTGCATAAGTGCTGAAATGAAAATATTGTTCTCACTGCATGAAAAGCAGAGCTCAACTCTGTATGACAACAAATCATTTACCCATTATTTGTAAGTGTCCAATTGATTAAACATTAGATGCAATCTAGACATGTATAACTCAAAATTTTAAATCAGATATATAAGATATGTAAAGTACTGAACTTTCAAGTGGTTTGTTAATCCCAGTACTGGGATATATTTATAGCATTAACAAGCATTTTCTCAATTCTATTTTCCATTTTCTTCCTCCCAAAAAACACCCAACTGGCAATTTATATAATAACTTTTTCTCTGAGAATTTCCCAAACAGATTAAAATATTCCCTATAATGATTTTTCACTTTGCAATCTAAGAATTGTTAAGAAATGCATATCAGTGTTTCATTGGGCCTGTGGTTCCTGATAGGTTGCTATCTTAAGGCTTTAAGATAAAATAATGGGGACTTTATTCTGAAAAATATGAGGAAACATTGCATAAATTTACTGAGAAAATGGAGAGTCCCATGTGTATTTTTAGGAGATAACATTGATAGGAAACTGGACAAAAGAGAAAAATGGAAGGCAGAGAGCCCAGTTAATACATGAAAACACATTAGAACTACTTTTCCAGGGGTTTCCGGGGCCTGGTTTGATCTGGATGGTGATATAGTTCCAGAGTGAGGTTTGCCTTTCACTGTGCAAAAATGGAAGCAAATGAGTCCTAGAAGAGACAACCTGAGGAAAGAGAGGCAGAGATACGGGCAACCAGAGATATGGGAGGAAGCCAGAGTTTGGATAGTAAGATCCCAGTGCCACCATGGACAACTAAGGGGCAGATGTCAAAATTAACCCATTGCGAGCAGGCCACAAACATTCTCATGTTTTCATATTACCCAGTGTTTTACATAAATGTTAAAGGCACACCTTAAAATTCAATACCCATTGCCTTTTGAAGTTACTTGTTACATGTTCTTAGAAGCTAATATCTTTTTAAAGTATGATATTTTGTAAACTTTTTTTTGTACTTGTTCAATAGAAACTAATCTGGCCACTGTGTAAAACTAGCAATAAAACTACTGGTGTGCAATGTAAGAGACAAGGACATAGCATTAAACATAAAAGAAAACACATTCGAATGGATAAAGAAGGAGCTTAGGTCCACTTGCAAACATATGTTCACCTTTTAAAATATCATACATTTACAAATGCTTTTTTTATTAAATTGATTGGGGCGACATCGGTCAATATGAACATATAGGTTTCTTGTGTGGATTTATAAGTTACAAGATGTGTATATTGCAACAGTGTGCCCAATACTCAAAGTCAAATCTGCCCAAATGTTTCCTTAATCATGATTTGTGTTCTCTCAGCACTGTGAGGTCATTTGTCTATGATGATGTCAATATAAGGAAGCAGAGGCACACAGAGTTCAGATAGTTTATCCAAGGCAGGAGGAAGCGCTTTGTACAGTTCCAAACCTCAGCCCTCTGATCCTCATTCCTTGATTCTCAGTCCCACCACCACAAGTGGAACACAAATCCTCAGGAGGAGGTACCTAGGGTCCCATATATGGTGTCCTGGACATGTATGAAGTTCCTTGTGTCAAGAGGAGAAACCACTGACAAGAGGTCAGAGCCCACCCAGGCAACAGGAGCCTAAGCAGAGGGTCAGGGAATGGGCTGTTGTCAGAGACCAAATATTGTTCTCACTAGGTGGATGTAATTGTTCTCACTAGGTGGATGCAAACTGAAGGCCAGAAGGCTGGCAAACCTTACTTGCTCTGAAAGGTCAGAGCTGATTCCTCATTGTTTAGTTGAAACTATCTCTTTATAGCATGTTAATTTCTGTTATTTCCTGCCTAAAGGCTAGGGGTGTGTCCCAAAGCCTTAATAAAAGGGAGTAAAAGGCCAGAGCAAAATGGCAGTCCTTCCCACTAGAGGAAGGCTCCTGCCTGGCCCCCCAATATCACCAAATTAATATTTTCTAGTCTCTCATTTCGTTTGCGTGCGGCCTCCTTCAGAACCCGAACCCTGACCTGGGAACCCTGAACCACGCGGGACGTGGAAAGAGGTTCCCACAGGCTATCACACTGAGAGAATCACACTCCCCACCTCTATCAGAAAGTCTTGGAAATAGAATGTTTAAGTACCACTTGGAAGGTCCTATTAAAAGGCTTAGGCCTCTGAGGAGCCGTCTCACTGACCCTGGCAGAATACCTGCTGTGCCCCCAATACAGAATAGGAGCCAACTTCCAGAGGACAGGCCTCTGAGACCCTAGCAACACTGACCTCATCTTTGAGTCCTTTGTCCTTCAATTGGCCTCCACACAGCAGCGCGATACTTTAGTGTGCACTACGCAAAGATAACCCTGGCTGCCTATACCGGCCTGGCCCACCCTGGAGCCAATGGGGCACAAAATCAAATGGGCTGCTGCCACCCTCCTTGCCAGAGAGAGCCATGGCCAAGGGCCTTGGGGCTGGCTTGCCAGCTCCTTTCCTCTGATTCACAGAACTCAGCGGGAACAGCACTGTCCCTCCTGCACCGGTACAGCTGCGATGAGAAGAGCTTTTAGGTTCTCCAGTTGTGAACTGATGATGCATCACTCAATCCTTCTGGCCACTGCTTCCCAGACCAAAAAAAGCCCTGGTGATGATGAAAAAAGCACTGACCCCAAGGTATGGGGTACATAAAGCGGAAATAAATGTCTATAGAAGTCCACAGTTCCACAACTGTCCTGCTCATTCCAGGGCGGGGTTAGAGGGCTGCATGTCCACTCCATTCTGTAAAGCGCCTTGAGTTAAACCAGCAATGTGGTAGGTGGCTGGCAAAGGAACGAGCTAAAGCAAATATGAGTTTATTCTTGCACAGTTCTGTTTTCTTTCCATGCTGAGAACCTGCTGAAAATCCAGCATCTGGACCAAGAATGCCTACCTCTGTGGGCTTCTTAAAAGCTGTGTGCAGACACCTAAGTTAGCTGCTGAGCTGTGAGATGATCATATTTGCAAAAATGAGGGAGAAGCAGAAATCATTTTACTAGAATGAATTCTACTGTACGTCACCTGATGACATGACCTGCTAGAATTAGGGGAGGAACACACTGATTGGGTAAGGTAAAGGACTGACTATACAAGTGACTACATTCTTGGTTCTTCCTGCCCCATCTCCTTACCACTGTATTTTAGGGATGGACAAAGCATCTGGATAGATAAAACTGCAGAGCCCTAACTGGTTTGGCTCAGTGGATAGAGCGTCAGCCTGCGGACTCAAGGGTCCCAGGTTCGATTCCGGTCAAGGGCATGTACCTTGGTTGCGGGCACATCCCCAGGAGGGAGTGTGCAGGAGGCAGCTAATGGATGTTTCTCTCTCATCGATGTTTCTAGCTCTCTCTCTCCTTTCCTCTCTGTAAAAAAATCAATAAAAAATATTTTTAAAAAATGCAGAGCCCTTCCCCAAGGACATGATCACTCCTTTATCTGCCACATTCCCTCACATAGATATTTTTAGAGCAGAGCGCACCAGCAGACAGCAAACTGTGTCCCTGCAAGCGACCCTGCACTGCAAAAAGAAAACATTTGGGAAATCTGACACCCCGAGGCTGCTTCTAGCCCTGGTCCTCAGAGCCTCTCCATAGGAAAGAGGCAACAGAGAAATAAATGGACTTTTCCACACTGCCTGGGCCCCTCACTAGCCTGCAGATGCTTCTTGAAAGTGATGAGAAGGAAAACAGTAAATCAAGTTGTCACTTGGAAAATAAACAGCCAGGATCCTGGTGAGAGAAGCTGCCTCAGTCCGCAAAAGGATGGCCTGGAAAATCACGCTTCACTGAAATCACTAGAAAGCTAGTGGCATCCCGAAGACTGCATTGCTCTCAATTGCATTACAATAAATGGTAAATTTTCTGGTCATTCGTTTAAGGAGTAAGAATATGCAGGTGCCTACTATGCACCAGGTGATTTGTGCAGTGCCCACTGCATGTAAGCATACAACAACCTTGTCAAATTGGGATAATTAGCCTACACTTAACTGAAGAAGAGAAACTGTACAGTTACCAAAAAAAAAAAAAAAATCATGAAGGCCTACTAAGTGCCAGACTCTGATGTGGACTCACAGGGCACCCATCTGATGCTCAGAGTGTAGTGAGACTGCAGACTTGATGACATGGAAGGCAATGAAAAAAGCTTTGAATTGAGCAGACCTGAGTTTGACAGCCAGCTCTAGAATTCACCTAACTTGATGAAACTTGAGTTTATTACTTAACACCTCCAACCTTTAGTGGCCTCATCTACAAAATGGAAATAACCAGAGAGCATCTGTCACAGAGTAGCTGTGAGACATAAGTCAGAAGTTCATAATCCAGTTCTCAGCCATAGACATGTTAGCTGCTGCTGTGGTGGTGGTTGAGAATGAACACATACACAAGTGCTTACAACTCAGTGTAGTGAGTGTTTAATAAGTGATAGAGGCACACAGAAGAAAAAAAGTAACTGACCCTGGTGTTAGAGAAGGCTCCATACAGGAGGTAAAGCTGAAATTGTGTCTTGAAGTATGAGTTCACCACACAAAGGCGGAGTGAATTTTTAGTTAGAAGAAATAGCGTATTTACTGGGGTAGACATTGGAAAATCATGAGGTGTTCAGGGACAATGAGGAGTTCAATGTGGCTGGAGTACAGGACATGAGTCCAGGCTTAGGATGCAGGCTGGGGACTCGGGCCATGTTCCTGAGGCACTGGGACAGGGAAAAGAGCAGAAGAGAACTGCAGCTCGTGAGGGGCACAATTATATTTGTGTTGTATTAGGGGTTCGGTAGATAGACAAATGCCTAGAGATGCGAAGAAGGAACCAGAAGACATTTGCAAGGTAGAACACATATTACTTTTAAAAACCAGAGCCTAGCTGAGACCGGTTTGGCTCAGAGGATAGAGCGTTGGCTTGCGGACTGAAAGGCCCCGGGTTCAATTCCAGTTGGAGGCATGTACCTTGCTTGCAGGCACATCTCCACAGTGGGGCGTGCAGGAGGCAACTGATCGATGTCTCTCTCTCATTGATGTTTCTGACTTTCTATCCCTCTCCCTTCCTCTCTGTGAAAAATCAATAAAATATATTTAAAAAAATAAATAAATAAAAACCAGAGCCTGAGGCAAGGGTGCTGCATATGCCTACCTACCCTGTTATAATAATTTATGTGATATGCTATCCATTTTATTTTCTCTTAACCACCAGATCCTTATGAATCACTATAATTATGTTTCTTTCACTACTGGCTTCTCATTTTAATTGTGGATCGGTCAACCAATCAAGCATTAAACGCACACAATGCACTCTGTCTTATAGAGGGAACCCCATTTCCCTACCCCCATGACTCCATGAGAACACCACTCTCCAGAGGTAATAGTTTGGGAGTAACAGTTCCACCTTCTCTCTTTTTCTCATTTAATACCTCCAGTGAAAGGAGAAATGACTCATCTGCTTGGTGATAGAGTAAGAATCTGAGACCAGGGGTCTACTTTTCTTTCTTAGGTGCTTACTATTCCGGTGTGCCCTGCGTTTCTCTCTCCTTCAGATCTTCCCTTGCTAAAAGGACAGTGAATTCTCTTGTAGGCTCCTCATGTAGTAAAACCTATCAGAGGAAGTCTGCCTCTGCAGAAGGGGCATGTGGTTTTCTAGCTCTGCCTATGCTGAGTGGCTCAATCTGTCAAGAGGAAAATTACAAGGAAGCCAAGTTTGACCGCAGATGGAAGCCATGTCATCTGATCCAGCTCTACTAGCAACAGAGCTGATGTTTGGATCCTTGGACCTGACCACCAATCTGACTCTTTTATCTGTTCTTCAAGTGATTCAGAATGCTATGGCTGTCGCCTCAGACAACCAGTCCTTGGAGCGCTTTCACTCTGATTGGTATACAAATGACACATCTAGAATTACATGAGTAAATATATTGCTTATATCAATATCGATAAAACCATCTCTGTACCACAGTGTTTACTAAGACACGTTTCTTAAAGTTACACTAGCACGTGAGTCATTAGCATGGTGAGGAATTTAACTAAGATCACCTTCCTGGAGATAAGATTTAGATTTGTGTTTTGACATTTTTTAATTTAAAAAGATACAGAAAATCCACATATACACAAACCTACATATTCTTCCACCTTTGGCCCATTTCAAAAAAAAATGTACATTTTCTTATACTGCTTTTTTTTTATTAAGTTACACAATAAGTAAGACTACTATACTCGAGTACCAAATACCTTTGTTTTATATTGTGAAGCTATATTCTACGGACTTGGTGAGGACAATTTACTAGGTACACAGAGCTGGGAAGGGGCAGATAGAAGATGATAATTTTGATACACACAAAATTAATAATAATGAAAATATCCCAGCAATTCTAGAGCAGGAACCAGATTATCTGAAATGATTTTTTAACAGTGGCACATATATTGACCCTAACTGCTACCCAATGTGGATGCTCACTGTACCCACTGTTCAGAAAGAAATATAAAAGTCATGAAAGGGTCACAGAACTCCAGAAAACTCACACAGCTATTTAGATATTTAGAATAAATACAAATTTTTAAACGCATATTTACATCTGTAAATCACTCTTTTGTTCAAGACAAAAAGAAGAATCCTCCATAACAAATAACTGTAACATCAGAAAATACCTTGAATCAGGATAATCTAATCTATCTGCTGCCTCAGTAAATTTTTATCTAAATTGTCTTGTTGGTAAAACTACACACTTGTAGGCATCCAGAGAGAACAAAACTATTTGGTTTTATGTGGAACCTCCTCCAGATAGGTTAGATGCTCAAATGATTCCTGGTGCTGACAGGAAAGAAGGTCTAGACACCATCAGGGAAGTTCCTTGATGAACAGGGAAGTTCAGGTGTTACAGATTTTTACTTAATATTTCCTTCATTCAGTGCAAAATATATATAAAATAGTGAGTATAAACTGTGGGTGGGCAATAAACTTTATCTCCACTAATTTATACACATACACACAGTGACTAGTAATCATTATATATCACAGCTCTAGTCATATGTAACAAGAATAGAAAAACCTAGGGAGGAAATCTACCCAAGAATTTCAGGTAGCTCTTACTTCTGGAGAGGAAGAGAAGAAATGGAACGAGGGATGTCTTCATAAAACTAAGTCTTTCTACAAGGATATAAAGCAAAAATGGCAAAACAGTAAAATTTGTTCAATCTGGGTGATGGTTATCGTAAGCCATTGTTTAAAATATCATCTATTATAGGGTCTAGACTTTTTCACATTTGAATATAGTCTATACTTTTAAAAGAGTTATCTCTATAAATAATTCTGATAAATGCCTAATCATCTTGAATGATTCTTAGGTTATTTTATGTGTAGGGAGCAGCTATAGGGTTAACCCTTGGACTGACCTATTGGCAAAGCCACAAAAAAGTCCCAGTATAGAGGGCACAGCCCTCTTAGCATAATTAAGCTTGACCTTATGATGCTGATGCTCCCTGGATCATATCTGGGTAGCTAATGGGCTGTGGGAGGTGCAGCAAGTGCTGTCAAAACCAGTGAAACTAACAAGAACATTGTAACTACGGTGACCACCACCTTGTTTACCTCTGGCTATAAAATAAAGGATTTTATTGCTGTCTGGATCTTTCTCTGTGGCCTTAGCCAGGCACAGGAAATCCACCTAGACCCAGCTTATTCTCAGTGTCTATCTTTTCTTCGATCCTTCATTGCCCTCCCTCAGGCTCGCCAAACCCTCAGCTCAGCTGACCCGGCACATTTATATATGGTTGAGGAGTCGATGTGAACTCCTCAACTATATGCTTTCAGCAGCAATTTTCATGCCTTTTCAAAATCTCCCATGTATCCCATTAAGTGTTAAATAAAAACTTATGGAGCCAAAACCAGTTTGGATCAGTGGATAGAGCGTCGGCCTTCGGACTGAAAGGTCCCAGGTTTGATTCCGGTCGGGGGCATGTACCTTGGTTACAGGCACATCTCCTGTGTGGGGCGTGCAGGAGGCAGCTGATCGATGTCTCTCTCATCGATGTTTCTGACTTTCTATCCCTCTTCCTTCCTCTCTGTAAAAAAATCAATAAAATATATATTTAAAAATAAACTTATGGAATTGAAGTGAAAAGCAGTTGAACTGATCATATTCCTCCTGCTCACTGGCTGCCTCCCCTACTTCTAGAAATCCACAGCTCAAGGCCTGGGCGTCATGGAATTCAGCTTGGCTTCCTCAGGGCAAAAGAAAGAGATGCTAATGGAAGCTGAGCAATAGAGGAGACACGTTCATGAGTTAGCATGTATGTGATAGCTCCCTAGCAAACACTGAGAGTCAAACAAGGCTAGAATGTGGATGTGTCACAGGACATCTCCACAAGCCTCCCAGCCCTTTTCTTCCACATCAGAATAAAATCTCCCTAAGTCTTTAAGAAAACCCCCACTGAGAAACCTGAATTTCTGCCCCTCCTTTTGGCCTCCCCCACTGCAGGAGCCAGCCCAGTTCCTCCTTTGTTAGTGCTGAGGGCTCTAGCCTGCAAGTCTAGACAGAAAGGCTTTTTAAAAGGCCTTGAAGTCAATGCCTGGACAAGATCAATAAGGCTTTCTCTGACACAATGAAAACTTTCTGTTTTGTTAAATGCGGCTAATCTACCATTTCAGCAGTTCTCTGGAAGCTTTCAGTGCTGAGAACTAGAGCCTCGGTGATTAAAACCCTGTCCAGAGACACAAACTGAGAAACCTGGGCATGGGATTCTTGGACAACTAAGTGCCAGTGTCTTTTTCCCTCCCAAGGAAATAAACGCGGCAGTGAGGAGATGGGGGCTGATAATGATAGAAGTTAAAACTATCCCACCCCAGAGTTCTCAAAAAGGGACTGATAATGCCCAGGTTCCAAATTAAACAAAAGAAGGTGAACATGTGAGTGGGGGAGATTGAAAGTGAGTGGAAGGGAAGACTGACTTAAAAATAAGTGATCTGAGTTAAGAAGTCTAAATAAAGGAGAAAACCGTTAGTGATTGCAAATTCAATTATGGCACTAATAGTGCACACAAACTGAGATTATAAGACTCTCTATGGAGTCAAACAGGTTCATATCGCCCTTTATGATGCATGCTTACAGTTCCTATGATATCACCTATAAAGTGTTTATTTCATTTTCATCACTTATTTTTTTCCCAGACTATTAGAATTTTTTCTACAGGTAAACTTTGTTTTTGCCATAGTGTAAGAGGATATGAACACTTTCTGAATTTGAATTATGCTCCAGACTTTTCTCTACAGAGAGCCTGAATATACCAAGCACTATAAACACGGTGTTTGACACGAGTGAACCAAGACTGGTATAGGTGATTTAAGTTAAGAGATCTAAACACTTAACCGCTAGAACCAGTGTATTATTAACAGAGATAGCATATCTGTGTGGCCAGATGTCATCTGAAGAGAGAACTTTTTTATTGAAATACTTGGTCTGCTTCTTATTTAACTCTCAAAAGCCCTGTGAAATAAAGTTTTACTAGTCCCACTTTACAGATGATAAAACTGAGTTTCAGAAGGGGTGGCATACTTGTACAGTATGCCAGCTAAAATTAAGCATATCCAAATAGAAACCCAGGTCAACCTCCAAACAGTATATGTTTTCCAATACATCACATTGGCGCCTATTGTGGATCGGGTAATTTCTGCAAAGAATTCTGTCAATATAATTTCTATGGAAGATGAGCTATTGGTTTCTTTTTTCTTTTTTTTCTTTTTTAATATTTATTTTTGAAAGTATTATATATGCTCTTCCCCAATTGTCCTCCTCTAACCCACCCCCAGGCCTTCACCACCCTATTGTCTGTGTCCATGGATTATGCATATATGCATACAAGCTCTTTGGTTTCCTCAAAATAGAAAAAGAAAGAAAAGAAACACACATTTGCATCACATGTTATGTCACATTTTCCAAATACAGCATCTTTTTTTTAAATGTATCTTTGATTAATTTCAGAGAGGAAGGGAAAGGGAGACAGATAGAAATATCAATCATGAGAAACATTGATTGGCTATCTCCTGCACATCTTCCACGGGGGGTCAAGCCCTCAACCCAGGTGTGTGCCCTGACCTGGAATCGAACCTTAACTTCCTGGTTCATATGTTGATGCTCAACCATGAAGCTATGTTGGCTGAGCACATTATTTAATTTGTAAAACCCCTTTTGCAGCTTTTACGGGAACCTCTATCTGCCCAACAAGGCTAGATTTTCAGCAAACATTTAGATGTATAAACCACATACTTTGGGATATAAATATATAAAGGATGATAGAGAAATTTGTGGAAATTCTGTACATTTGCAGTGCTGAAAATACATAAATGCTTTTTAAAATACTTAATGATGAGAGCATAAATAAGGAAATCTACATCTGATGCATTGAATCTAAAATGGCAATCCTCCTTTTAAGTCAGAATGATTTGTAAATCATTTACAGATGTTGCCTCACCCCAGCAAGCTCACAGAAGATCCAGGGCCAAACAGCTGGACTCTGGGTTATGACACCAGAAGCTAAAGTAAGAAATATGCTCAGATCTTGCAGAGGGGTAAAAAGTTGATTTATTATTTAAAAGAGCACACACACTGAGATTATAAGACTCTCTATAGAGTCAAACAGGTTCATTTTGTAGCGTGTATAGCCCTTTATGATGCATGCTTTCAGTTCCTATGATGTCAAAAAAACAAATGCTAAGTAAGATTTATCAATGAAATTGTTTATTAATTTGTTATGATAAAATACTACATGATTTGGATATACCAGCTATGGTTTTGAAAAGGTTGCATGGGAAATCCTAGACTTAGAGAAGCTGTAATATTTGTACTTATCATTAACTGGTCAAGTTTTTGACCACACTTTATAGGTGAATAAATCAGAACAAAGGAAAGTAAGGTGGCTTAGGGCATACAAAACCACTGCCCAAAACTTAAGATAACAAGGATGGCTGGCTAACTCCTGCCAGATGTGATGAAATCTATTCACATAAATATCAGCAAAAATGGATTCCCAGATGGTGGCCGTTGAAGTCTAAAAGGAAGTTGGCCAAGCCCAGAAACATAGTTTTATCTCCCTCCAGGGGGTGATTATATCATGAAAGACTGACTATACCCACTAAAATGAACCTCTTTCTGAGGTAGTCATCAGAATGCCATCTCCATCATTTTCCATGAAAATTTCCATTAAAAAATCCTATAGTCCACAGACTTGGATTGAATGATTAGTTCCCAATAGTTTGTGCCAAACCATGGTTCAATTAGGAAAATAAGGACACTATTAATATGTCTTTTAGCAAAAGCAATTTATGCCCCACATATCCATGCAACATATAGGTATGTGACCTTCGCTATGCCACATTCTGTGCTAGCCACTTGGAACATGCTACTTTCATTCACTCCTTTCTACTTTTTTAGCTTGGGAATGTCCTAGCTTATTTAAAATGACGAAGATGAAATTTGATGCTATGAGTTGACTACATATTATTTTGCTCCTTCCCTTTTCTGTAAAAATTTTACTTGTCAACAAAATCTAGGTTTGAAGACCCACTGAATCAGAGAATGTTTGTGTGTTGTCAGTCAAGTTTTGGCTAAAACATTGTATTTTCCTTAAAGGAGGCTTACAAGGTGCTTCAAGGAGTGTAACAACTACCCAAAATTTCTTGGGACTAAGACTCTCCCAGGACATGGAACTTCCCATGCTAAAGCAGGAACGATCTCCAGAAAACCAGGATGATAGGACTCTCCACTGGGTCACACATCAGAAGGTTTAAAAAAATTAATCAACCAAATAAAACTCTCAATGGAAGTCAATGGCAAAGAACAGGCTTGAATTAATTGGATACTTTTGTTAGATGTGAATTTCTCACCATTTCAAAGTTGACATTCTGTTTTTTTTAAGAACAAATAATCACATCAACCATGTAAATAATGTATTTATTTTTATGGTATATTACTTTTTATGAACTTTAAAGTCATTCTAAGAATAACTTAACTACTTTAGAGGGTTCAGAAGGCTCTTTGGGAATTCATGGTAGCTCAGAACTATCCAACTCATCACCAATTATCACTGTACACCACCATGAATAAATAGCTTTCCTCTCCAATTATTTGAATTTGAGATCATAAGTGTTTTCTGCATTTTATGGAGCTAATTAGGTTGTATGGGATGATTTATGCAAATAGTAATATTTCTTTGGAATTTACTAGAGTATCTTCAGGAATAGGGAGAAACTTGATAAAAGCTTCAGAAATCAGAGCCTCTCATATACTCGGGTTTGGCAGGAAATGGTCTGTCTGTCATTTCTGAGTGTTGCTCATTTTTCTTTCTCCTCCCCACCACCTTTCTACTCACTCATCAATCAGCTAAGCCACCACTTGCTGTAGCTTTTGAGTATTCTTCAAAGATACTGGGCCACTTCATAAAAGAGCAATAATCACACTGCCCTCAACTGAAGCAGAAAAATAAGAAGACATTAAGGAAAGGAGCGAGTATTTACTATTCCTATACTAATGTGCCTGGCACAGTGAAAGGCCCTTTTCAAATATTGCACTTTGAATCCCACAATGACTTTAGGGAGTAGGCATATTACTATCACTGTTGTACGTAACTGGAAAAGCCCCCAGTCCCTGAGATGGGGGTAATGGTCATGGTGATAATAACAGTGATGGTACCAGAAACCATTTCTGAAGCTTACTGTCTGTCATGGCCTTAGCTCTGCTTTAGTATTATACAATATAATATTTAATATAATCTTCACAATAGCCTATTTAGGTATTATCGCATGTAGTTGTCAAAGGGGAAAGCTGAGATTTAAGACTTCAAGGCTATCCAACTGGAATAACAATAATTGACAATGAGGTAGTTTAGAATGTGATGAGACATGGATCTAACTTCAGTCTCATTGTCCATCCTACTATAGTTGAGTTAGATTTTGTATCAAAGGCACTACCCTGAGATCAGGAGCTAAGCAACCCACCCTATGATCTTATAGGGTGGTTGCTAATTTGGACAACAACCCTCTTGAATGACTCTCTCAAGCTGGTTCTTTTAGTTCCCTTTTCTATGACAAGACAACAGAAGTAAAAATAAAACACCGTACATGGCCAACATTATCTACCAAAACCTGTCCCCAACCATTACTGTGCTCGGCACCAGTGACAGCCAGATAAGCACAGTTGACTATGTGTTATTTGAAGCCTTTAAGCTACTCATTCACTCATTCATTCATTTATTCATCCAGTCAATATACTGAGCATAGCCATCATGTAGTAGGTTGACAATGAAGAGAGAAATATTCCATCAGAGTTTAACATGTCATTTTTCTAAGGTAGGCTGAAAGAATAGCCTTAACCCAGATGATTAGGAAGAGTGAATAGGCTTTGAAAACACGTAAAGAATTAAGCCAGTCGGTGGTATTATTATCTATATAATTTTTATCTTTTTCCCCATTCCAAAAGATTTCTACCACTTCTTTAAAAGCTCTTCAGTATTCCATCATGAATCTTCTTGAAGGATGAGTTCCAAGGACTTTGATTTTGAGTTTATACCTCAAGGCACTTGGGGAAAAATGAATTAACTTGTTTTCACATTTCTGTCCAAGGAGAGATATGCTCCTTGCTTCTATTTTGCAGATAGAGTTGGTAAGGTGAACTTTAGCTATTAGCAAAAATCACATTGTATACTTCTTTTTATAATCCTGGCATAGTTCAGCGTCTGTCCAAAGGAATCAGCAATAGAGTTAAAACCAAAACCTGTGCTTTCTGATTTTACATAAATGACTTAGTTGCAAAGTAACTATGAGGTAGACACTTGAACCTGATAACTGAAGGGATTTCAGAAATTTAATCTCCAGGATGCTGGGAGCCTACTACCCTGTTTTGACATTTCTCCAAGGCTCCCTGCATGTGTGTCTGCTCAGATTCACATGTATGTCAATGTCCTAGAGTCACCAGAGCTGGCCCTGGGTAGGATCTGCCCATGGAGAGGGGCTCTGCAGGTGTGTAGTAGACTGACTGCTCAGTGCTCACAGGGCTGAGCCACTCACTTGACATGGGTTCCCTTTTCTACCCTTTAAGCTTCTTTGCCTCTTCCCCCTGCAGCAGTGGAGACTCCAGTGCCATACACTGAGCCTTATCAGCGGTGCCCAGGCCTCACTGACAGTTGACCTTTTCCATTGCGCTCAAGTCCAGGGGAAAACAAAAGCACCACAACAATTAAAAGCAGAAAAAAAAAGAGGGATGAGGAAAAAAGAAACTCTAACCTGATGCAGAGCAGCAACACATATTTTTTAAAAAGAAATACAAAGGAAGGGAAACAAAGAGAAACCAAGTGAGTGAAGATAGCCAAGCACAAGAAAACTGGATTCCCCAGTCCTCTGTCTCTTCCTGATGGCTGCAGGGGCATCAGAAGGCTGATAGTAAATCTGAGAGCAATGGTGGCAAGAGAAAATAAAAAGGATAAGAAAAAGAGAAGCTGTGGCATGCAAGAGTTTGTGATATCAAATGCCTCTCCACTCTTCACGAGCCCTGACAGGCATTCCAAGTGGGCAGGAGGCTCTCAACCACAGGTGCTCTCTGGAAGAGAAGCTCCTTGTCTCAGTAACACGGGTGAGTCCATCACCTGGCAATGGCCTTAGGCCCACTTTCCCAGGCTCCGTGTAGGCAGGAACAAACTGCTGAAGACCCAATCAACGCATTCCTTTGTCGTTTCTGCTTCTCAATCTGCATCCCTTTCCCAGCTTCTCTGAAATACATGGATAACTTTTATCTGACACTGACATGGACTATATTTGCGGAGCCTATAAACATCTATCCATAGAGAGGTCAAAGCATTCTCAATATTTTGCAATGAAATTGTAAACAAAACAAAACAAAACAAAACAAAAAGATGTCTAAAGGAAAAAGAGCTTATTTTTGGAGAAAAAAAATAAGTGAGTCTATGATGACTGTTTTCTGCATATCTGTGAAAGACATGTTTAATTTCCTCATCCATTTTGAATCTGACATGAGCTACCCAGACAACGGTGCTTTTTCAGACAAAACTGGGGCTCAGTCCCCCCAAAGAATAAGAGCTAAACAGTATTGTTAGAACTCATCATCTAACAATCCATATAAAGGGAGGCGAATCTGTGAAAGGCTGAGTGTTGCTGAGGATCAAGGTCCACTTCCCAGGGTCCTAAGTGGTTCCCTAGATTCAGTTGCTCCAAATGGTTTATTCCATTATATGATACTTTTCACTGGCCATAGGGCTATCCTGTTTAATAAGATGGTAGCAACCTGTGCTCAACCACATGCTGAGCATCATGCTTACCTCTTTGCCTGGACCATCTCATGGAACTATCTCAACTTTGACAAGTGCTGTAACAGTGTCTATTATATAAACATGAGGATTGAGGCTTTGTAATCTGCCCATAGTGGCTCAGCTGATAACGGCTCACAGCCAATTGGGCTGGCCCCAAAGCCTTCACTCTTCACCCCTGCCCTGCACATCCTCACCAGGCAACATCAAACCTCCAGCACAGGTAGAGTGACATGGGTCACTTGATAAGGCATCTGAAGCCCCCAAGTCCACCTTAGCCTCCTAAAGATTCAGGTCAGGGGGAGTTCGAAAGCTATGGCTAAAGGACAAGTATCATTTCTCTTTTATTTCCAGTGTCCCACTAGTCTAGATGTGAGAAAAGCTCCTTTCAGCTCCTGTGTGTAGAGCCTTCTTTGTCCAAGACCTTCCCAGAAGCAGGCAATCCAGGCTCATTCCAAAAAGCGCTTGTCTCCCAGGAGATTACAAGAATGACAGTAATTTCCCTCTGGCATGGGACATAGGCATCTCTGGACACCATCATCACAAGCTACATTCACACACACACACAAACACACACACCTCCCTAACCTCCCTTGACAAAGCATAGTGCTGTTCAGCATATTACTTAGATTAATCCCCTGTTGGGGACATCAAAGACCATATTATTATGTTAGGAACATAATAGTTATCTCCCCACATGAGAAGATTGTAAGGAGACGTTGTTCAAACCAATGGAATTAAGCCATAATTGTGACATTTCAGGCATCAGAAGGACAATTTTGGGGTTTGGGAGAACTCCTTAAAGTCCCCAAATCACATCTTCTAGCAACTGCCAATTCTGACTCTGCATCATGTTTGCCCTGCCTCCAATGGAGGTAGAGAAAGCATTTTGACTACTCAGCTACATATATGAAACAAACAAGTCTGCAGGTATCAGCTCTCAACTGCAGCCAAGAGAAAATCTATGCTGGGCTACAAGCCAAGAAGGGGGCACAATAATAAACAACTTCTTATGTGCCCATTGGGTGCCCAGCCCTATAATCTTCTTTCCACTCTGTCCTCATTATTTCCCTAGTTGCATGATGTGGGGCAAATGTACAATGTAGGAAATGGGAGATACTTTCTCTGCATGAAGAGAGGGGCCTAAAACATGTCAGCAAATAAGTCAACTTGAGAGTTGTCAGGTGTGGTTGGACAAGAAGAATTTTCACAAATTAGACAAAAGCCTTTCTTAAGAAAACAGCCACGTGTTTAAATTCTTTGGCTCTGCTGGAAAGAGGAAAGGTTAATGACCAAGGTTACTGGGGAATTCCAGAGAACAGAACCACAGGTGCCCCTGAACTCTGTGTGCTGTAGGCCAGGAGCAATGGAAAACATTGCCATCACAGAGTACACAGAGTAAAAGAGGGCTTAAAGGGCCCCAACTGCTCAAGTTTTGAAGTCAGAATCCCACCTTTTTTTAGAAGTCATCTGACTTTCCAGGAAATTACTTAACCTCAGTTTACTCATCTGCAAAATTAGAAAAATGTAAGAATGTGTAAGTCACAAGCTTGTTTTGGAGACTCAATAGCATCTTATCTAATAAAAGAGTAATATGCAATTTGACCATGACTCCAACACACAAGAAGGCTGCCCCCATGTGGTCAAAGATCCTGCCCCCATGTGGACACAAGATGGCCACCACTAGATGGCCAGCAGGGGAGGGCAGTTGGGAGGGAACAGGCCTGCAGGGAGGGCACTTGGGGTGATCAAGCCTGCAGGGGAAGGCAGTTAGGGGTGACCAGGCCAGCAGAGGAGGGAAGTTGAGGGTAACTGGGCCTGCAGAAAAGGGAAGTTGTGGGGGGAGGGAC
>PVJN01020796.1:0-35480 GCA_004026805.1 Lasiurus borealis | reverse complement strand
ATATATGTGTGTGTGTGTGTGTGTGTGTGTGTGTGTGTGTGTGTGTATGTATATGTATATATATGTAATATGTTTTCCCTTTTATTAAATGTTTTAATAAATGACTCTATTGTGTCAGGTGTGCCTATTGCTGAGACTCATGTAGAGAATATATATATTAAAAAATAAAGTACAACATGTTTATAAATGTGGTATGTTTTCTAATTCACATGAAGATAATCTGCTTTAGCCATCAGAGTTCTACTTAGTTCAGATCAATGCAGTTTTTGCCAAGCGTGATAAACATTTTAAAATTTTGTTAGGGGTTTGTTTTGCAATAACACTTATACATGGAGTTCCTGATTTATAATAATTTTTACTGTTTTGTCTTAGCTTACTTCAGAGAAAACATAACACAATTCTAAATTTAGATGTATTTGTCAGTTTGTGGATGATTTTTTTCAAATTTTTTTCACAGCGCAATAAACAGCTAATAGTTACAAAGGGATGTTTAAGATGTCTTAAATTATGTTTTCTCTCCAAGATTATGGAAAATAAATAATTGGGTTTACTTAATTTATTAGACAGTCCTGTTATAAAAAGACATATGAATAATTTTGGAAGAACATGTTTGTTTTAAAATTTACCTAAATTCAAATGCCTTTGTCTAAAAGCATCAAAAACAGACTTAACTTAGCTGTTTCGACTTAGCTTTTTCGCCAGTACATTTTATCAATTAATATCACATCACTTACTTATATCATTGATATTTAACATTATTTTAAGCTTTAAATTAATGTTTAAGAGCTTTATTTTCACATTTCAAGAGTAACATACCTATATCATGAAATATGTGTAAAAATATGGTTGTAAACTCATGTGACTTTCCTTCTCTATTTCTTATTCTCAAGTTCCATTCAAAATCCTTGCGTTGATTTTTCTGGTTGGTGAGAGATTGTTATTTTTTTCCTTAGTAATCACCAATTTTAATTATTGCTCTTTGCTTTATAGGATCAAAGAGAATAAGTGACAGTGAAATCTCTGACTATGACTGTGATGATGGAATTGGTGTGGTGTCAGGTAAGAATTTCAGAAATATTTTATAAGAAGGAAGAGTAAATTCATCATTATTTACCAATAGATAGATAGATAGACAGACTGATAAAATGAGAAAGAAGTAACTTGCCTCCTCATCTCACCAAAAAGAACCTTATGGTAATTTAAACTCCTGATTAGTTCTTATTGCAAGAACACCTGTACCAATTGTTAGATTGAATATTCATATGGAAATATTTTAGATAAGTGAATTCTTATTAATTTCCTGTTTTAAACTACTAAATAATAAGAATTACAGAAATCCTCTGTAGTTTTAAGGAATTATTTTATAATTAAAATAATTATGTAAAGAATACATACTGTGCTAACACTGTGAAAGAGAACAAAATCGTTTTGAGATAATCAACATACCCAAATGTCAAATACTTGAATAAGTATTTTGAATTTTTTTTTCATTGTTGTTGTAGTGGTCAAGTATCAGATGCAGCTACTTTTGAAATTATGGCATTATAGTTTAAAATATTTGCTAATGGCCAAAACCGGTTTGGCTCAGGGATAGAGCTTCAGCCTGTGGACTGAAAGGTCCCGGGTACGATTCTGGTCAAGGGCATGTACCTTAGTTGCGGGCAGCTGATCAATGCTTCTCTCTCATTGATGTTTCTAAATCTCTATCCCTTTCCCTTCCTCTCTGTAAAAAAAATCAATAAAATATATTTTAAAAAATTAAAAAAATAAAATATTTGCTAATGTATTATTATAAATTATCTGATGATTTAAAATTTAGATAAGTAGCTTTTAAAAAAATAAATTCTGGGAAAAATATATCATACTTTACTCTTTAATATTATAAAAATATTTCTCTTCTTCTTGAAGGTAAACTAACCTAACCGATTTCAAGGGTCTAATTTTACCTTGAACAAAATAAATTTTCTTACATGTAAAACATATTACAGTTGCATCAATTATTGACAAGAATTTTTGTTTGGCAATTTTTGTTAGAGTCACATCAGTTAACATGCTATCAAGGTACCTATTACTTTTTAAAAATTCCATGGCTATCTTTTAGTTTTTATTTTTGCACTAAGAGTTAACAATGTATTAATTTATTAAAACTGCAAAAGATAATTTATATGTCTTATGGTTTGTGAATTAAACCTCAATAAAATAGTTTTGAAAAATATTTTCCATGGTCTCTTGCTTGGGAATCATAACAATTTTCCCCTCAAATGTATTCTATTCTTTTAATAATTGATTTTTCCAGTTTTCTTTATCCCAAAAAATTTCCTTCAGGTTTTGAACTACTTCATCTTGATGTCATTTTTGGCACTTCTCAATTCTTTCATCTTCTATTTTCAGAATGGCAAAAATATGATCATTTTATTATTTTTCCATTCTGTTAGAGGAAGTGTATTTTTTGAAAAAGAACTTTATAGGAATCTTTCATTATTTGGGTTAACACTGCCTATATTTTTTCTCCTTTTCTATCACTGACTAGTGTTTAGAAAACCTGAATAATTCGAAGTATTTACCCTGGTTCATTATTTTTCAACATCAGAAAAAAATCATCCTTGTTTCTACATTTTTCTTTCTGCCTATGTAGAGAGTACATAGAGAATCATTTAATAATCCGTTGAGGAATGTATTTGAATATTTGTCATCCTTTTTAAGTGTTTACCAAGTATTATTATGTCTTAGTATTATACTGTACCTTTACTGTATTCAAAGGCTTCAGTTTCACCAACATTTTACGTTTTTTCAGTAAAGTAGGAAATGCAAAAGGACTTAGTGTGTAGGTAACTGTCACCTTAATCTTTCTGCCTTTAGATTATCGACACAATGGCCGAGATCTTCAAAGCTCAACATTATCAGTGCCAGAACAAGTGATGTCATCCAACCATTGTTCGCCATCAGGGTCTCCTCACCGGGTCGATATGATAGGAAGGACTAGGTCATGGTCACCCAGTGTCCCTCCTCCACAAAGGTAAGATAGCATACTGCATTTTATTCGTAGGATAGTGTTATGAGCCTACTTATGGTAAAATACCATGAATAACCTCTAAGGATAATAAATTCTTGTGGAAAAAGTGTCTTCAGAAGAAACAAAGATGCTATTGGATAACCTACATAATGAGAGGAAAATAAAAGATAGTCTTTTTTATGACTTGGAATACCCATGTGTTATTTTATTGGAAGAGTTCAAAATTATAAACAGGATCCATCTTGAAATCACTTATTAATATTGAGAAAATCTAATTATGATCAACTTATTATACTCATAAATGGTAGAGATATTGATAACTTAAAAAAATAAGAAAAAATAAACATATGATGGTGCTTTAAAATTAGGAACCATCATGTGAAGAGTTAAAAGGAAGGATGGCTTAGTAAATCTGTAGCTCCAGGTCTTATGCCTCATGGAAAACTCTGATCAATCCAGATAAGTACTGAAAGGCTTAATAGAGTTAGAGCCATGGAAATAATATGCTTGCCATTAATAAATATGTGCATAATTCATAATTTATATACTTGAATATTTAAAAATTTGAAATCTTTTGACTTTTGATATTTGAACATTATAACTCTTATTATAAATGAATAATCGGATTAATTTTAGACTTGGAATTTTTAATCATAATCTTAATTTGATGCATGGTATGAACCATCTAAGAGAACTTGAAGTTTGTTTTTATAAATTTAACTTATTTAATTTATAAGGATATTAAATACTTAAAATGTTTACTTTTAAGTTTAGACACTGAAGAAATTAAAAAGGAAATATAATATATTAACTTCATAAACATAGTTTAAAATGTTTGAAGATGTTGAGTTAACTAAGTTTGGCAGTGAAACTAAAATTATTGAGTTTTCTGAAAAGTAATTTCTTAAATGTGGTAGACTTCTCGATAGAGGAATAAGATTCAGAGATTATATAAAAGGCTTATTCTGTCATGAAAAGGAGATAGATGATCCAGACCAAGAATAGTAGCTTAAAAAATCATCATGATCAATTAGAAATACTTCAGTTTAGATTTTTAAAACAATCATTTTCTCTAAAATATTATCTGGCAATATATTGTCTATAAGCAACATGCTGAACTTGTTTTCTCCACACTAATCAATTTTTCTGGTGATATTTTTGTATTGTTGAATATCACTACTAGAGATCTCAGAGTCATATATTAGTAGCTTTGATAATCCTATTGCTATCCTTATTGATAGTATTTTAATTTTATGTCATATCTCTGTTCTAGAACTAATCTCCTAACTTCACTGTCAACTTCCAGTGGCCATTTATATCATTAGCCAGAGGGACAACTACTTAGTTAAAACAAAACAAAAAACTTGGACTTGACATGATAGTAATTTTTTTTCTACTGTATTTATTAATAAACCTCGTTTGTTGGTATAGTATACAACTGTGATTTCAATATACTTAATGGATCTTGCTATTTCAGTCGGAATGTGGAACAGGGACTTCGAGGGACGCGCTCTGCTACTGGCCATTATAACACAATTAGCAGAATGGACAGACATCGTGTCATGGACGACCATTATTCTCCAGACAGAGACAGGTGAATATGATTAAATACTCTTCTAGCTCTTATAATCGCTGCCTTCAGGAAAGAGGTGTTACTATTAATGTTTTCATTCTGAAATTTCTTAAACCCTTTGTCTTCTTCACAATGCCTATATTCATTCTTATGACCCCCACATTATTAAAGAAAAACAAACTAAAAAAACCCCACAAAACACAATAATAGTTTCTTTGGTAAGAAAAATAATAGAATCATCTTGCTCTTGTCATTCTGGGCCTTTGTTAAGTCAAATTAGTAAGTTAGCAAATTTGCACATGAGATTATAACGATAGTCATAATGAAAATGAGGTGTTTTATTATTTTTGCCTTATGATTATTATCTATAAAAATACTTCCATGAGGCAATGGGTTTTAGTCTGTTACATTCATAGGGAAATCAATGTGGCTTTTATATATAAAAGTGTTGAAATAAGTCTGGCTTCTTTAGGAAACACAAAAACTGATTCATGAAGAGGTTCTTGCTCACAGCTTTAGTGAACATTTTAAGCATCGTAAAGCATCATGCTATTGATTGCTATATTCGGGAGAATTCTCTGAATTTGCTCTATTAAATGTGACCTACTTGGAATTAATTAATACACACATTAATTACTACTAACTTTTTTATTACGCAAATTGATTAATTCTAATTCATGGTTTGTTGTTTATAAAATAAAAAATGCTATGATGTTTTCCCCAAACTATAAAATGGGCTTGAAATAAGAAAAGAAAACATCATTTACCATTCAAAGAATGTTGTGATAAAATAACAAGGGAACTCAGAAGTCCTTTTGTATGCATTCTAAACTAATTTTAGTAGAAATACTCGGGGGATTAAAATCAACTAATGTGAGCTATATCTGCCAATATCCATAAATTTGTATGTCTACATACAGGGTTATATATTCAATTCATGCTTGTAATTTCATTGTTTTTAGTACATGTTTTCTTTAATGGAGTAAAGCAAGTATTGGCTTTTGAGTCTGAGACCTAAAAAAAAATTAGGAAGTTATTAAATTAATGTCTTTGTCAGTGTTGAATGAAAGTTAGTATAGCATATTACTTTTATTTGTTTGACTTTTTCATAGTTTTTAAGGTCTTCAGGTTTAACTATAGGTATGCTACCTATAAAAATTTATATTTATAATTACAATAAGAATGAATGAAAGATAAACTATCATGATTAGGAGTTGGAAGGAGTCCTATGAGGGTGTGTGAATAATTATTTTATCATATAATAAAATTTTAATATGTTTGGTTATTTCTGGAAACTATCTGTATAGTGATTCACAGACTCAATGTTTATTGAAAGTGTAAGGAAAGGAAGGGACAGAAAAGTCTGAAATGACTTGAAATCCTTCAAGTATATGTTAAGTTTTTCTTATAATTAAAAATGGGCTAGATATTTTCTCTACAGATAGTATGGTCTAAAATTAGCCTCTAGAATTATACTTATACATAAAAGGTGTCACTATCATGCAAACATATAATATTTTAGTAATATTTTAAGGCAAATGGCCCTAGTGTTAATGACAAAATATTTGACTTAGCCTTGTTTATATAGTCATAATTGAAATATTATTTTTCATGTTCACTTTGTAACTTTAAGAGTCTTCTAGTTTAGCAAAACCTTTCAAGTAATTCAAAGGTTTGGAGAAATGGATCTGTGTGGTTTTATTACTCTCTTAGAGTGCCATATATTATTAGTAGATCATAATTACTATTAATTATGAGCTGTTTTAAATCTATTTTGAAATATGTAAAATAGAATGTCATTTAAATAGGACTATAAAACCATTTTTAATATATTATTTTTGAGTTATCTCTGCAACTATTATTTCTTAACCCAAGGAATCAAAACTACAGTATTACCCATGTACTCTATCATAATATTAAATAATGGGTTCTTCATTTCTGTTTATCCTACTATTCTAAAATATTTTCAATAGTAGAATGAACGTAAAAACATTGTATTTTTATGTATTATTTAATTGGTAAGGGTACTCTAGAACTCTTACAGTGAATATTCCTCAACAGCATTTTATCGGGGCAATCACATGGCTGATTAAAAAGTCTAAAAGAAAATTTCCTTTGAAATAGTAAGCAAATATAGATATTTTGCACGGTGTGTTACCCTTTCTTGTCAATAAGAGTTGATGCCTTGAACTAGGACAGTGTTTTATTGAATACTTTGTCATGGTATGTGGGAACCTCTTTCACATCCAGCGTGGTTCAGGGTTCCCGTTCAGGGTTTGGGTTCTGGAGGAGGCCACACGCAAATGAAAAGAGAGACTAGAAAAGTATTAATTGGGTGATAATTGGGGGGCCAGGTGGGAGCCTTCCTCTAGTGGAAAGACTACCCCTTGCTCTGGCCTTTTTCTCCCTTTTATTAAGACTATGGGATGCACCCATGACCTTTAGGCAGGAAATTACAAGAACAGAAGTTTACATGAAACAAACAGGTAGAGGCTGCTTCAGCTAACAATGTTTCAACTAAACAGTGAGTGATTAGCTCTGACCTTTCAGAGCAGTTAAGGTTGACCAGCCTTCTGGTCTCCTGTCCACATCTTTCTATTAGTGAGACCATGTTTGGTTTCCGGCAATGGTATTTGAAACCAAAAGGCATTGGGTTTGAATTTAGGCTTTTACACTTGCTAACCATGTATCTCTGGGGAAATTAGCCTCTTTGGAATTTGATTTCCTCATTTCTATAATAGTAGTACTAATTTTACACGGTTGTTGTAAAACTGACATAGTGCCTCCCGTTGCATAGTATGTAATTGGAAAATGTGCCTTACCCCGTAGCATGTTTAAAGGATCTTTTGTCTTTCAAATAATTTACATTTTATGTGCTTATCAATTAATCAGAAAAAAAAGGGAAATCATTCAACTCGTATGCTTTTTAAAAAGCTATGTAGAGAATGTAGGACATGAGTTGGACCTTGGAAAATGAGCATGTTTATCCAGGTGAGAACAAGAACAGAGATACAGGGGCAGAACACACATGTGCGTCCGAAAAAGCCGGTACGAAGGATGAATGACTTGAGGATGTGTTGGGAAGTTATGCAGAAAGATAATGGCTTTTACATCAGTATACTGGGGAGGGAGAGGGGAGGAGAAATGATGCTATTTGATATTCATTTATAGCATCTGGTTAAACTTAAGTGGTATAAGAAGGAGATATAATATTCATATTCTTTTCTTATAGGTAACATAAGAAATCATATATCAAAATTTGATTTGATCTTTAGTGCTCTGTGCCTCTTACTCTTTTGTCCTTAGTCAAAATCCTATTTTGTTTAAAAGAAAATAAGTCCTTTATAAATAATTTAGAGACTTGAGTATAGGGGTATTAGCTGAGATGATGAATTGCAAAGGACATCTTTCATCTACCTCTCTATCCCCCATTACTTTTTGTATCATTGTTTCTATAGTAAGTTGTGTTAACTACTACAACCAGGAACATAATTTTCCTGGGAAAAACTATGTAGCTGTAGTGTTAGAAATTATTTCAAGAGCGTATATGTTTACATGACTTAATTTACTATTAGAGTAAGAATGGAATACTAGAAATGTTGCTGTAGCACGTTAGTGATATCTTGCAGTAAGAATTTTATTTATCCCAGATGCCAGAATATTTTGGGCACATGGAGTTAAACAAACAACAAACTTGGATGGCCGAAATCTCTGGAAGAAAAGGTTTACTGAGCCAAATGCTATCCAGAAACGGATAGGTCCTGCAGTGTGAAACTAGCAGCAGCATGTCTGGGTAGAAAAACAAACACATTCGCTGTCCTGGAATGAACAGATGGTTTTATGTTTTGAAGAAGAAGGATGAAATTGTTTTGAAAGAACTACAGATAAAGTGGTGAGAGGAAGTGAAGTGGGGCAGTTCTAGGAGAGGCGCACAGTCAGTAAGGAGTGATATTTACTATTTTTGATTGGTTGTAGGAAACAGTCCTGAAAGTTCATGCATAAGCAGGATTCCGAGACATCTGGTAGTGACCACAGACCTTGATTCAAAGCTCCAGCATACAGTCAGGAACGTAAGCAGTGTCTTAGTAGGTCCACAGCTGTTAATGGGCTAAATACTCCTCTCTTTCTCTTACTCCCGACCACTGTAATTTAATGTGGGACCTCTCAGAATTTTTTGTCAATACTTTTAGCATTATAAGAAAGAAATTATAATGAACAGATACGTTAGTTCATAAACTTCAATTAATTCAATTAATACATTTATATTTTTAAGACGAATCCCTACTGTATGGGTCTCTGAGTTTCTTGACACACTTGAGCCATTTCTCAGTTTTTTATTAGGTAACGAGCTGGCAGAAAATGTCAAACCCATACTTACTTAGAGCCGTTTGGGCCCTTTTAATGATCAGCTATGAGATGAAACACATCTCTGAAAGTTTGATAACAGAGAAAGTAAATGAAAAGAATTCATTTTACAAAAACAATTTATTACATTTAAGGAACATACTTTAACATAGTTAAATCATACTGAGTATATTTTAGGAAATAGGGAGTAGCAAAATATTAACAATATTATAGATAAGCAGAGACTTTTGTATTAAATTGAAATCGTTGGAAATTTAGCTTTTAAAAAACCAAGGCTACTAGTTACTTAAGGGTGTTTTAACTTATATTCTCACTTTGCAACCCTTTTTGTGTGTCTGATGCTTTCTAAAAGGGTATAATTTGGCTAATTTAATATATTGGAAGGGTAATTTATTACACATATGGCTATGTCCTGTCTTTAAAGATTATATTACTTAATAAGAATCAAAAAGTGTCTAGATATTGAATCAGTGCTCTAGTTTAGTTCACTATTTAGTGATATTTTTATCATGATTTTAGAATGTTTAATTTTATTTTTTGCTTTTTAAAAATTAGGTAATTTTTTAGATTTTTATTTATTTCTTTTACAATAAATTACTTTCCTGTTCAATTTTTTGGAAATTTGGAACAGATGGGATTAAATGCCATTTTTAATGTAGCTTACTTTGTTTAACTCATGTATATATTCAAGACAGTATTTATTGCTTAGATTTTACAATATCTATTTATTTTGGAAGAAAAAAAAAGCATGGCTTAATAGAGCAGTAGGAATAAAATGGTTTTTTTTTTTTTTTTACTTGTATCAAGTGGATGCAGCAAAAGACCTTGGATGCATCTCAGGATCTTGGGTGGATTTTGAGGGCGCTTAGTGAAACAGTATGGTTAATCCTATCTAATAAAAGAGTAATATGCAAATTGACCATCACTCCAACACACAAGATGGCTGCCCCCATATGGTCAAAGATGGCTGCCCCCATGTGGACACAAGATGGCTCCCACAAGATGGCCAGCAAGGGAGGGCAGATGGGATCAGGCCTCCAAGGGAGGGCAGCTGGGGATGATCAAGCCTGCAGGGGAGGGCAGTTAGGGGTGACCAGGCCAGCAGAGGAGAGAAGTTGGGGCAACCAGGCCTGCAGGGAAGGGCAGTTGGAGGGCAACCAGGCCTGCAGGGGAGAGCAGTTGGGGGAGACCAGGCCTGCAGGGGAGGGCAGTTAGGGGCAAACAGGCTGGCAGGGGAGCAGTTATGAACAATCAGGCTGGCAGGGGAGTCGTTAGGGGGGTGATCAGGCTGGCAGGCAGAAGCCGTTAGGGGCACTCAGGAAGGCAGGCAGGTGAGCAATTGGGAGCCAGCAGTCCTGAATTGTGAGAGGGATGTCCAGTTGCCCATTTGGGCCCCATCCTACCTGGATCAGGCCTAAACTGGCAATTGGACACCCCTTGAGGGGTCTCAGATGGAGAGGGTGTAGGCTGGGTTGAGGGATATACCCCCGACCCCCATGCACGAATTTCTTGAACCAGCCCTCTAGTATAATATTTATAGGAGCATTTTATAATTTTCAGCAGAATCTCAAAGGCATCTCATGACAACATTAGGTTAAGAGGTACAGAAAAGCATACAGTAAGGATTTTCTAGAAAAACAGAACCAGTAGACTAGATAAATAGACAGATAGATAGAAAGAAATTGGCTCACGTGTTTATGGAGGCTGAAATGCTGCACTATCTGCTTTCTGAAAGCAGAGACACATGAAATTGTGGTGTAATTGAGTCCAAGTCTGAGGTCTGATAACCAGGGGAGGTGATCGTGTAAGTTGAGGCAGGAAAAAAGGGAGGAATTCCTCTTTCTTCTTCCCTTTATTCTATTCAGACCCTCACCCTATTTCTTGATGCCCACCCACAGTGAGGGCAATCTACTGGGTCCATTAATTCAAATGCTAATCTCATCTGCAAGCCCTCTTACAGACACACCCAGGAATAATGTTTCATTATTGGCACCTCTTGGATAGTTAAGTTGATGCATTAAAATTAACCAACACTAAAGGAAAAATAAAATAACTGATGCTTGATGAAGGTGGTTCTTGCTTAATGTTTCCTTTGACATAGAGTCAAAATTAATTATAAGGCTCTTCAAGGAGTCTATTAGAGGACAATATATATGTTCTATGAATTTGAAATTTCAACAAGCTTTGAAGTTCCCACATTTGCATTACTCTTAAGTAATGTTCAGAAAAAAATGTATTCCTTTTTAATGCAAGAAATGTGAACATCAAAATTGTGAAGTGTTTTTTCTACTTTATAAGTCAGAAATGCCATTTTTTCATGTTTTTCCTCGTTTCTTATACTACATAGGTTTATAGTCTTCTGTTAACATTTCTAGAATGTTCCTATGATTGTGTGAACCATTGCTGTCTTTGGAGTGTAGGTTTACCATAAAAATGGTGTAATTCTGTTTTTACATCAATTCAAGCCAAAATGAAAGTATTGAGTAGGTCAACCACTGTGTACAAAGATTTAAAATAGTCATTATCCCGATCTAGATAAACAGATCATCCAACTAATTATAACATCTAATGTATACCAGGAATTAGTTGGCATATACAATATACAGTATGCCCACTAATTACAAAAAAAAATAGAGGACTGTGAGGCAGAATCATAATATTGCAACAGATTGGAAAGAAAATTGCTTGCTTGGGTCTGTTGGAAAAGTTTTAAAAGGAAGTTGGACTTTATTGATTGATTAGAATTTTGAAATTTAATGAAGAGGAGACAGAGGGCACAATAGTCATTCTTGGCAGAATGATGTGAGAACAAAATCTTGCCATCAGGAAAGCATGGCTTGTTCTTAGAGAATCTCTGGTAGTCTGGTGCACCTCAATAAAAAGTTGTGATATGGGAGGTGGGAAGTAATAGGAGATGAAGATTCAGACTGGCTTAGAACTCAATTTGCATGCCATTTTAAGGAATATGTACTTGTTTTATGATGTGAGAAGCCATTGAAGGATTTTGAGTAAGATACCTCCATGATCAGAAGCAAAATTTGCAAATATACTTCTCTAGACAGGGATTGGATCAGGAGAGGGTTGGGCTCTGAAGGAAGGGAGACCTACTAGAAGGTTATTTTAATAGACAAAGTAACCCTGATTTGTAATGGCAGAAGAAAGGAAAGGGGGCGGGGATAAATCTGAGTTAAACCAGCAAGGTTTATAAATCAGTTGAATGTGGACAATAAGAAAGGTGGACGAGTTAAATTCTGAGATTTTAAAACGTGGTTTATTAAATAAATATTTAAATTTTTCGTTGAAACTGGGATTACAAGATGAGGAATAGCTGATGTATTATATTAAGCTCCAAAGAGGGAGTTGAAGAATGATAATGAGAGTAGAAGGGCCGTTAGAGATCTTGGGGTGTCCACGTCTGAAGCGGCACCTGGAGGTTGCCTGTTGTAGGTAAGGATGAAGCGGAATGGAAAGGGTCTAGGCCTCTCATTTTCTCTAGCCCCAGAGTCATTCTGATTTTACTGCATTTATATACATATACCTATTGGTTTAACCTAACATTTTGTTTGAAAATTAAAAGAAAATTTGAGAACTAATGCTCTAGCCCTCTCACTTCACAAATGTAGCACCAGATGTCCGAAGAGGCAAATGACTTGGTCAAAACTTACAATTAGCATGTGTTTTTCTGAAGAGTCTGCAGGACACTCATGCAGCCGTGAACGGAGCCCAGAAGGCCGCTAGAAATGTGTTGTGAAATGCAAAGAAAAATTAAGGCTAAAGCTAGAGTTTGCACCGTAAGAACAAGTAATGTTATCTGCAGAATGTGCTGGAATATAAGGAGGGTCGAGGATTAAATCTTGGGAAACCACTGCATCTAAGAATACAGAAAAAGGGAATCTAGTAGATGAAATGAATAAAGAAGCAAGAGACCAAGCCATATGTACAAATGTTCAGACCCTGAATTTTAAATTAAGGAAGTGCCCTGAGCTTGAAACCCAGTCCTGCTACTTACTGTATGGCTATGGGCAAGCACTCATAGTGTCTCTGTCTGTGGGAATACTAGCACTCACCTCAAAGCGTTTTTATGAGAAGTAAATGGGATAAAGGAGACACACTTTAATGGAGTATATTTAGCACATAGTTAAGTGTTAAATAGATATGATTTTTATAGCCAGAAAAATAGTGTTGAGAACCCAAGAGTGTCAAGAAATAGAGGTTGAAGTTAGGTGAGGTAGATAAGAGATCAATCAAAGGACTTGTATGCATGCATATAAGCATAACCAATGGACATGGACACTGGGGGGTTGGGGTATGCCTGGGAGGGAGGGGGGCAATGGGGAGACATGTATAAAAATTAATAAAAAAATAAATAAAAGGCTTTAAAAATAAAAAAATAAAAAAGAAATAGAGGTTGAAAGTCAGTGTCTGTCTAATACCACAGATAAATGTAGTATGATGAAGATTAAGAAAAGATTGAATGATTTTTCTAGAATTTCACAGATAACATTCACAGGATAATTTAAAGAGAATTGTAGAGGCCAAAGTCGTCAAGAAAAGCCACAGAGATGCAGCAGCTTGTGAGAAAGGCAAGCTCAGTTAAGCTTTTATTTTCAGGATTAAGTGCAGACACTCCATGCAGGAACTGCCCTCCGGTAGTCAGTGTGCTCTCACAGTGGGGGCGCCTGCTCATGGCTGGCCAGCAAGCTGCCATGGAGAGAACCTCTCCTGCCTTCGTGGTAGCGCCACTGAGAGGCGGTGATGGCAGCGCAGAGGCTGTGGCAGGCACCACAGGGCCAGGATGAGCAGCAGTGGAGCTGCATCCGGTCTCAGCTGGGGCTCCTCCCCAGCCACCTGCCACTTCGGCATGTGACATCCCTCAGGGTCCTGGATTGTGTGAGAGAGAATGACAATACCCGTGCCATGAACCCGTGCACCGGGCTCTAGCAGACAATGATGAATGAAGCAAGGGCATGTGGGAAGTGGAATTACAAGTAGAGGAATTTCTTCCTTTGGTGAAGGAGAAAAGGACAAGTGAAGATATAAATATATATTTGCTCTATATTTAAAGGTAGAAGAATGGAAGTTGAGCCAGTTCAAGGTTGGTTTCTATTTTTTTACTGAAAGGCAATTATCTGCCAAAATTAAGTGTTTTAAGGAAATAGCAATAAAGGTTTTAAGGAAATAGGAAAACTTTCAATTAGTGCTATGCAAAGAAGAGAATCACAGGCGACTAAAAAGTCAGTGTACAGCTTTGGACATGAGGCATGGAATGCAGCAGAGCCAATAGCATGCAATAAACATAATAAAAATAATGAATGGGAAAATGTCTAATATCCAATATACATTTAGTAAATACAGTTAATCAGAAATGATTTGAATCTGTTTATTCTTTACTAAGTTGAATTTATAAAGAAAGCCTTTTAAGTTATTAATGATTGCATAAGAAACAATTGCCTTATAAAATCTCCTGAGTATGACAAGTATTACAATTTGCCTCTTCTATTATTTTCTTCTGAGTGTTCTGGTTATTTCACTATTTTTCTCTTCTCACTTTTTCTCCTCAAATATTGGAAAGCATCTATTATTGTGTAACATTTTACAGATTGTGCTGAAGATGTTTGAGAAGTAACTGACAAGAATTTATTTTGGAATATGATTTATTTAGATCTTAATTTGTTATCTTTTGTTGTGTTTTATTTTAGAATATTCAGAATATTTTAACCTTTATCACTTTCCAGTAACGATTTCAGTTGCTCTGCTTACTATCTGCTTACGTTTTTTTAATCTCACTTTTTTTAATGAAACGATACCTTTTCATTTCTTTTCTGAGTCTCATTTGTGTTCTTGTTTCTGCCACGCTTGCAGTCACTTTCTCACTCTACCTCGCTCCAGATACAGTCAGACCCTTGACCGTCATCACAGGGATGGCAGGTATACCTTTTCTTACAATTGCGTCTGTTCATAGAAGTGCATGTGTCTGTCATTGTGATGTAATTCACGTCTACTTCTGTTTTATACATACATACGGTCATAAATGAAATATGGGTGCGTTATCCTTATAAAATAAGAGAAAATAAAGCAATGTACACTCTTTGAATGGGGTAACATGTCCAAAATACTGCTTCCTTCTAATGAGTTAGGATCATAACCTCTGATGAGACTAAAATTTTAGTTTTTCAAGAATTGTAATTCTTGATTTCCTAGAAGGATCGATTACAGTTTAATTACATCTGGCTGCCCGCCTTCCTCAATGGAGTTCATTTGTACATATCTGGTTGCTTTGTACATATCTTTACAACCTGCTTCCCCCCCTAAATAGTGGAGGAGTCAGTCTGAAGTGCTGAGGATGAACTGATTGGCTTACGGCTACCTTGTCAAAGGTGGTTGTAATCTACTCCTTAGTCGTCTTGTAGATTATTTTAGATCCATGGAGAATACTGGGTCAGTGGGAGAATCTTTGTTCATTTCTCATCCACCACCATTCCCCTTATATTGGGAGGAAATATCAATTACGTGGCATTGAACCGAAGGGAGGATTAACTAGAAAAAGAAGGGAAAGAAGGCCTATATGAAGCTTTAGGGATTTGAGCCAGTTCAAGGACAACATTCTGAGGTCCTAGAGGCAGAGAAGAGAATGACAGTGATGATATGGTGGGTTCAGCTAGTGTAGCTAAGGAATTAGATGCTGTGCTCTATCATTTCAAAGTGATTTGAGTTTTGTGTGACCACTTTTATCCTGTTAATTAAGAGTTAATAAAAATTATTGAAAAATAATGAGTAAATTTCTAAGGATTGAAATGATGTAGATAATTGTGGAAGGAAACATAAAAGATACCATTAAACAATATATTCCTAGTAATTCACGTTTTGTGATGTCTTTCAGTAAATGTAATTAAAATGGAATGGCTTTCAGTTTATTATAGTGATTATTACTATATTTAATTTTCTTTTGCATTTTCTCAGTCCCTTTTATTTTGCTTTAATACTAAATAATTCTTACTTTGTTGTTACATCTTTTATTTTTAATATTGCTGTATGTAACATTTAGACTATTTTTTTGGTTGCAATGATTATGCATTTATCTTAAAAATATATGGAAAAGTAGTTGCATAAAGTCCTCACAATTAACCAAGACCTTCCTTAAGGTAGGTGACATGAATGAGACAGTAATGGTTATAGGCTTATTCCACTTACTCTGGTATCTTCATTTCACTGTAAGTTAAAACCATGCACCATATTTTTTACATTCCATATTTTTCTAATTTTAATTACCAATAAATAGATTGCCTCGTATTACTTATTTGTTCAGTAAATCAGCATGGATAGAATCAGTTCTTGATCATCTCTTGGTTGGTTATTAATTTCACAATACTTAACAATTCTCAACCTAGCTGGCCTATTTTGAAGGATATATTTCTGAATTGTTTTTTATGTGCCACGATTTGGTTTATGTCAGGAAACAATATCATTAACATTTGCATTAGAGTAAAACACACATAGGAAAATCAGTTTAAAAAAACAAGTTTTCAAATAGCTTACTGTAAGGTTTGCTGTCATTTAAATAATTCAAATTTGTGAGTCTGTGCATAAACAAATTGGGTAGATTTTGTAAGAATGAAGTTCTTTCGTTGCTTTTTTAAAGTATTACCTTTTATCATTACCAGTCTGATATATAGAAAAGAATGTGCACATTTCAAGACATAATAATGAAAACCATGAATCTACTACCCAAACTGAGAACCAGAGTATATGGTTGTACACCTTGCATCTTCTGCAGGCTCCTTGCCTGTTGCGTTTGTGTGTCTCTTCCACAGAAGTAATAAAGGCTATACTGAATTTTCATTTTACATCCCTTATTTTGATTTTTTTTAAAAAAAGGAATTGGATCATTTGCTTTCACTCTGCTAACTTTCCAAATTACTCAATTCCTCCGACCCCATTTTAGTGCCCTGAGATTCTGGGATTACTGAAGATATGAAAGCTTACCTAATCCTCTCCCCATTCTCCTACATATATTACCATAACATTCTGTGCTTCTTGTTTTAAACGTCTGTACCTTTACATGTAATGCAACTTAGCACAAGCGCCCATTGCCTTCCATGTTAGTATCATCTGTTGATCTCTTGGTGATGCTATTTTAATTACTGAAATTTTTAGCACCTGGCCTTAGTCTTCTTCATCACCTTGAGGTTAGCGTTCACCTGAATGATTTATTCAGCACCGACTTACTTCTTTGTTTCTAATACGAGGGAGTGGACTTTACCTCCAATTCTGCTTCAGTCAGTCACTACCATACTCTGAGTCTTATGGTCATTTCAGATTGTTCTGCCTTTGAAATCTTAATTCAAATACTTCACTCGTGGACCAAAACTCCACAGGGTTCTTTTTCATTCTTTCATTGAGGTACTTCTACCCCGTCAGTTCTTTTATGTTAATAGAGGATCTCTTCTCTCTTGACCCCTCAGCTTTCCCTGTTAGTCTCCACTTTCTTTACTTGCTTACATATACGGGTGCTTTGAAGAATTTTAATTAGGGGATGGCTACAATATATTCACTGTGGAATAATACTCCAGAGACTCTGTGGATGGTTGATTTGAGAGTAAAGGTTATGGAAAATAAAGTATGTATTGGGATATTTGCCAAGGTCTAGGACATCAGAAACTTTTTGAGGGCCTGAACTAGGATGATAGTAGATGGAGATATAGAGAGACAAGAGATATAGTCAATTAAAATCTATAACACTTGGTAAATAAAGTGGTTTGGATATTGAAGGGGAGCAGAGAATCAAGAAACACTCCCGGTCTCATAGCTTGGGTAACTGGGTGCATGTGCTACCTTAACGAATTAGTGTTAGAAGGTGTTAGAAGAAGAATTAGTTTAGGTCAGGGACTGTCCAATTTTGGAATTATTGAGAGTGCTGATGGAAACCTCTAGCAGGGAGTGAAATAAATAACTTGAAAACTTTAAAGAAGTTTAGGCTACATAGAGAAATTTAGAATTAGATTCACTACTAACAGGAAATAGCCACAAAAAACTGATGTAGAGAAATCAGATCATGGCATTGAACCATTTTTAAGGTTGTGATGAATGTTTGGAAGATTTGAGTTAGAAGGAAATCTGAATGTTGGTATAAGCGGTTTAGATGATCATCATAGAGTCTTGGATGGGCAACGAAGAAAAAAAGGCAAAAAGGGTAATACCTGTTGGCAGCACAGGTGGACCAGGAATGAACAGTAACAAATGAAGATCAAGTGCAGTGGGAGTGAGACTCTGATACATCTGACAGAATTAATGATTGCAATCAGAGTTTGAGTTATTGGAGTTTAGTATTTTTGAGTTCAAATAGTTTTATTGGATTTTAAGTTCCATAGTATTTCTCCAGAAGTATTTGTGTGTGGGGAAGAGGAGGGTTGGTTGGTTGATATAGGAAAAAAAGGATGATCATTGAAGTTTGAATATTTTGAAGATTATTGAACAACTAGAGAACTGTTGCATGGATTTGTGCACTGGTGGGGTCCCTTGGCCTGGCCTGTGGGGATTGAGCTCTCCCAACATCCCCCAAGGGGGTTGCAGGATTGTGAGAGGGTGCAAGCCAGGCCGAGGAACCCCGGGAGGGCTCCTGGGCATGATGCCTTGTCTGTCTCGCCCAATCCTGATTGGTCAGACCCCAGCAGCAAGCTAACCTACCAGTTGGAGCGTCTACCCCTTGGTGGTCAATGCATGTTAGAGCGATCTTCGAACCATCAAACGAACAATTGGACACCTAGCATATTAGGCTTTTATTATGTAGGATTATCTGCATGTATGTTGAAATCTCCTAGCAGATGGCAGGCAACCCATTATCCCAGTTATCAATGACTAAGGGATAGTGATTGGAAGGTGGACAGATATTAGAAACTTGAATAATGGATGTTATAGTGTTACAGCTTAATTGAAATAAAGACACGTAAATTAAGGTGGGAGAGACTTGAGGGAGCCACCCTCTCCTGGATCCGTGCACTGTGAAATGTGAAGGAAATAGGTAGCTTTGCCGATAAGAGCTGCACTGGAAGCAGAGTCTATAGGTTGCCCTCTGTGGGAAGTATTACTGAGATCCCTTAATAAATGTGATCAGATTCAAGTAACTCACACTTTATGAACTTCCCTCTTTTATGCCTTATTTCAGTGCCTTATGACTAATCTTCTCCTTTTCTTGTACAAATACTTTCTTTTCCTTCACTGCTACTTTCCGTTTGAGTTTTTGAATGTAACCTTTCTTAATATCTCTGGAATTTCCCTCCATTAGTTTTGCATGTTTCTCTTCCATTTTAATCTCTCTTACTTTAATGATTTTGTTTATTCTCAAATTACTGTTGAAGTCTTTTAAAAAATACCTTCTTTCCAACATGCCATTCCTTTAAGTTACCTTAAGAATGATTTCTTCTCTCCTCTTCTCTCTCCCTGTCCCTGTCCTTCCTTCCCTTTCCTTCTCCTCCCTCTCCCTCTGTCTCTTTTCTTCCTCTTCCTCTCCTTCCTCTTCTCCCTCTCCCCTCCCTATCTCTTCCCCTCTTTCTTTGTGTCTTGAGAGGGAGAGAAATTTCAATATGAGAGATAAATATTGATCAGCCGCCTCCTGCATGCACCCCCACCTAGGGATCAAGCCCATAACCTGGATATCTGTCTTAACTAGGAATCAAACTCATGACCTTTTAGTGTATAGGGTGATACTCCAACCAACTAAGCCATACTAACAGAGCTAATCCCTTCTTTTCCTACTTCTCCTTCTTTTTCTCCTTCTCTTCAATCAAAAGTGGTCTAGGTGTGTTGCCTCAGAACATAACCTTTCTTACTAATATTTTGGTAAGTCCACAGTGTCAAAAAGCAGCTTATCTAAAATTAATGAAAAGTGCCCAATGTAAATTATTGTCCTAACCTGCTCCAACTTTAACAGATAATGAGTGTAGGTAGCATCAAATCCCTATGTGAGGCTGCTGAGAACTGATAGGAGGCCTCAGGAGGCCACTTTTTGCCCTGTCTCTGTGATGTCTTCGCATTTCTGGATGATAATATTTCCATGATCTCATTCTAGACATACCACAGGCATGTCAGTGGGGTCAGAGGTTAGCTTAGCTGCCTGTTTGACTCTAACAGATTTAATCCCAGGATCCCACCACAGCCCAGAGTGAGTCCCTGTGAATATCTGCACGGGACACAGAACTCCAGCAGTGGATGGATTCTTCATCGTATCTTCAATGTGCTGCTCTACTGTCGCCTCCATCCCACCTTCTGGCCCAGCACCTTGCAGCACCTTGTCTTCTGACCTCAGCCCTCCCATTTGACTCTCTCTTATGGTCTCATCCATCTGCTGAAATTTCTCCAGGTGTGTGTGTGTGTGTGTGTGTGTGTGTGTGTGTGTGTGTGTGTGTGTTATCTATCTTTCCCACATATCTTAACATCAGTCATGCTTATTTGAAATCCCCTGTTAGTTACAACATGTGTCATCTCTGAGCCTAACTCTGTTGATTGCTTTGCCTCTTGACAGTGTGCCTTATTTTTCTTGATTTCTGGTTGTTCTAGTCATTTTTTGTTGACTATTAGGTATCATGTAATGAGTAGTGACTAACAGCAGATAGTATTTCTGCCTGAAAGTGTGTGTGTGTGTGAATTGATCCTCAGATAGCTACTTTTGTGTAGTATGTGTGTGATGTGGTCTGACATTATGAAGTGACAGCTAAGGGCAGCAGGCGTAGTGAGTATGAGGAACTTTTGCTCTACCCACTCCACTGTCAATGTAAAGTTAGCAAAGCAAATGGAAGGCTAAAGTATTGTTCCAAGTTGATCAGGGAAGCTGATGAACGTAACACTCAGATATTCTAATGTGGGGGCCCTCACATTTCCTCATATAAAGAATTACAATGCATAATTCAGTCCTTTTATCTGCATCTATAAAATGTTGGGCATTTTATGGAATTTTTAAGGATCTAGGAAGGGAAAACAGGGCCAATTCCTTGGCGGTAAAACTTGCATTTCTTACAGTTGACAAATGCTATTAAACTTTAACATCCATTGAAAATGAAAACTATTTATTTAGTAAAATAAAAATCTTATAGCTAGAAGTTGGTAATTATATTTTCTCTCAGGATTTTGAAAATATATATATTTTAAAGATGTATTAGTTTGCTGCATTTTAATTGCTGGTAAGTAAATAATCCTGCTTATTCATGTTTTTGTTTCTGATGGGGGTTCTTTTTGAAGTAAAAATTAACAAAAGTTATAAATACTTAATAAGATACTCAAAACATTCTCAAGATATTTACATCTTATATGTTTCTCTGTGTGCATATCAATAATACATTATTGTATTTGACACTATTATTCTTGAGGAAATTAGGATTTTTAACCTTACCTTCTTGCTGTTTCCAATAATTACTATTTTAAAAAAATACTTCTCTAGATATGAGACACTTTACTTCTCTTTTTGATGATAATTCATGCTTATGGGTAATAGTAATACGTTTTTCTAAATTAAAGCTGTCTTGCTGTCTCTCATCATATGTTTTGTTGACATTTTCCCATTTTAGATTGTTATTAATGTGGCTGACTCTAGATATTGCTGTTATTTTTAATAAGCTTAATTACTTTTGACAAAATACATAATTTATGTTTAACTGAACAGAAATTCCCTATGGAGAAATCATTCCCAAGGATAAATTAATCTATCTTCCACCAAAATAATAAAATGTTCCTATATGTACACAATACTTATTTACCGTGATTTTCCATGGTGTTTTTTGTCTTGCGATTTCTTTAACTTTGAAAGCAATGCTAAACTAACATAAACTAGAGGTTTTTAAAAGTTAAACTTTTACCTCTTACATTAGATGAACATGAAAATTATATAGTTGAGCCATATGATTACTTTAAGTTATTTATTACATTATACATATATGTTATATTAATTACCCTAAAATCTCATTAAAATTTTTTATTATATATTTTTCTTTTTTTAAAGGTTGATTGGAAATTTTTAAAAAAAGTATTTTGTTGATTTTTGACAGAGAGGAAGGGAGAGGGTTAGAGATTTAGAAATATTGATGAGAGAGAAACATTAATGAGCTGCCTCCTGCAAACCCCCCACTGGGGATGTGCCCACAAGCAAGGTACATGCCATTCGCCGGAATTGAACCTGAGACTATACTATGCAGCTCATGTTCCTAGAAAATCCCTAGACATTTAAGCTATTTTATCAAAAGTATAATGCTTCTGTTGTGTGAGTCAGTTTACTATTACACAATGTAGGCATAGGGCAGGCACTTCTTAAAACAAACCTGAGATTATACTCCTTGCCCCCAGAGACACGTCATTTTTTAAAGATTTCAGCTTTGGAAAGAAATAATTTCTTTATAAAAATAAAAACTAATTCCTGAACAGCTTTGCCCTTTTACAAGTTTTATTTTGTAAGAAATCCTGTTAGGTTTACTAGGGCATCTTTACAATATGAACATGAAATAAGACTGATTTAAGCATAGATTTCAGGGTCTGAGCTATATTTTAGGACAATTTTTACTGACATATCTGAGTATTACTTTGAAACTTTGCATTGTGCCAATTGTTTTAAATTTTTTGAGTAGTATTAGTATTCTATCATATCGAGAGAGATAATCTGCATTGAGCTTATGTTGATTTAGAGTTGTCTCATTGTGAAGGTTGCTATAAGTGGTTTAAGAAAAGAATGTTTAATGGCCTATTCTTCTTGCTATACTGCATAAATTCCTTGTACTTGATTTAAAAAAGGATAAATAATTAGCAAAAGTGGTGACATAAGCAGGAAGCTGTGTCAGATACTTGGAATTTTTATTTTTAATATTTTTGTTTAAAGTATTACATATATTAGTACATATATCTCCTTTTATTCCCCATTGATCTTCCCCTAGCCTCCCCTACCCCTGTCACATGCCCTCATTCCACCCCACCCCCCAAGATACTTGGAATTTTTTTTAAAATCTTTTAAGAGCAACTATACTGAGAGGAAAAATGACTAAAGATGGCAATTTAACTGGATGATTAAACAATTATTCTTTCTTTAGCAATTCTCATCTCACAGCACCCTGTGTTATTATATGCTTTTAAAGCCGGGTGTAACAATTACTGGCTCTTGTTGCAGTATGATCAGTCAATGCGCATGAGCTCTGTTTGCAGAGGGCTATTCATCTGTGTCCTCTCCAAATGCTTGCATTTTGGAACAGCAGAGACTAAATAGGGCAGAGTAGTAATCTATCCAGGTAAATGACATGTATAAAAAGTGAACTATTTAAAACATACATTAGGAAATATAACCTATTTATTTAAAGCATAGGACCATGACATATATTAAATTGCTTTTTGAAACACAACAAATTATTTACTTAAGAAAGATTTAAATTTTTTTATGTGAGTGGTTCTAAACCTTCGGCAGTCTTGTAAAACCTATGGCCACCTTTTTTGAATGTTTTAAAATGCATAAAGTAAGGCCTAGCCGGCTCAGTGAATAGAGCATCAGCCTAATGAAGAGTCCCCAGTTCGATTCTGGTCAAGGGCACATGCCCAGGTTGCAGGCTCCATCCCTAGTAGGGGATGTGCAGGAGAGAGCCAGTCAGTGATTCTCTCTCATCATTGATGTTTCTATCTCTCTCTCCCTCTCCCTTCCTCTCTGAAATCAGTAAAAATAAAAATATATAAAATGCATAAAGTAACATAAAGTGCACAAGTAGGGTTGCAAAGGAAATGACTTTGAAATACAGACCCCAAGTTAAGAAACCCAAATAAGCACTAAAATATTGTATGCATTGTAAATGGTTTTTCATTATTTCCCACATTCCAGTTGCTCCTCTGTGTTCAGAATTCATTATGTATATTAGTATCTTAAAGTGAAAATTGACGAATTGTAGGTTGGCAAGCTTTATATTTCGATCACCTAAAAACCTGCCATGAGATGTCAGCTTGGCTGCTTTCGATGCTCTCAGCAATTATTTAGTTTTTGTCTGATAAGCCCCATCGTGGGAGCAGAAGTTACCTCGACCTTCTGTTGTGGGATCAAAATTTAAAAAGTGGCAGCTTTCCATTCCACTTAACTGCCTCTGCCCGTGGTTCTTTTCATGTTTTACTTTTTACCAGATTTTTTCCATTTCACACAATGGAAATCATATAATTTATATTATTTATGAAATGAAGAGACACTGTAAATCAAATTTAAAACTGATTATAGTCTTCAAACAACTTTTTCCTGAAAGAGATATATTTTTTAAGGGATATTTTCTAAGGAATGACCCGTTTGCTTTATAAATAGCAGTGCCATGTAATGGACAAAGAACACAGCAACACAATTCAAATGACTCCTTGGGTTTCACTCACAAAGATATATTCCAGTTATTAAAAATAGAGTATCAAAGAGGTGAAGGTGTGTATATCTTAACATTTCACTTTTCACTTGGAAAAATTGCTTGATGGAATCAGAATAAATCAAATTTTGTGTAAACAAATTAAATAGCTTGAATTCCTGTTTGGGTAGTCATAGATACTCCCCAAAGTTTTGTTACTATATGTTTTATAATGGGATAATTCAATTATTAACTTAGGAAATGTGAAAATAATACAAATATTGATACTGCCTAAAAATAGGCTTTTAAGGAATCTAAGAATATATACCCCTTTGATTCTGGTTATCTATTGTGATAAATATATTCTTAGATATGTACACCAATAATCTAACAAATTATTGAGCATATTAATTTCTAAAAGAAGTGTTTTCTCTAAAATAGTTATTTTTTTAAGAATAAAAACAGAATTGAGTTTTTAAACTACCAAGTTGCCTTTTTCCCTTATTTTGACAAGTAATTGAATATTTTATGTGTATTTATATTTAATCTCAGCTTTTTGACATTTTCTGCATATACTTCTACAAAAATACTAAAATTATCTTGGGAAATAAATCATATTATGGTATATGGACTTCAAAATATTTAAAAGCTATTTGACCTATATATTACACCTGAATAAAAGTATCAGGTAATGATAAGATATATTGTAGAATAAACCTAGTATTCACTTCCTAAAATGTAATTTAATCTGTTGATCTAAAATTGTATGCCGTATAATTAATTACATATGGGAAGTTGTATTCTTTCTTTTCTTATTTAATTTTAAATTGTTTGCATTTCTTTACAAAATATAAGACTGAGAGAATTTGTAGGTAAATTGGACATTCTTGATACATTAGTCATGAGAGAGATTAATTTTTGCTTTACCATTTATAATATATAAGCATTTCCATTTCTGTGGTTACAACTAGAAGGGGAGGTGATAGTTTGATTTGCAGTATATTTTAGATTATGTATTATTTAGAGTTCTAGAGTCAAAGCTAGTATTTTTAGGGCTGTCTTACTGATAATGGGGTTTGTATTAGAAAACATTGGCCACCTGTTAGATATGCAGGCATTATGATAGACTCCAGGGCTATAAAAGAAATCAACAATGCTAGATTCCTCTCAATAACCATCAGGATTTGGTGTTGATTTATTTGTGGTCAAAGAGATCACATTATTTCAGAACCATTATTATTTCAATCAATTCATACCCATTCTGAATGTATTGGTTGGCATCACTGAACTGTACTGAGATAGATGCCATAGATTGGCAGATTCACCAGTTTTCTATACAGTGGTTTTTCCTGTAGACCATAGTTAAATATGGCTACAGACTGCAAAGTAGCTCTGTTTTCTTAGAACATCTGGATTCTTCTATTTGAATGTGCAGGTGTATCAGTATACTATGATTGCGTTAAACATCTTTTCATATCTTATTTGGTGTAATAAACAGCCTTAGAGGTTTACTGAGAACGGTGCTTACATGGTTTTACCCACTCTTTTGAAAATATTAGAAAAATTTATTGAATTCTTTTAAAGTAAAATACTTTACATAGTTCACATATTCCAAGGGGAATCCATTTCACAAAGCAGGCAGTTTTGTTTGTCTTTAAATATAACTGACCGACTCCTGTTATCTTCACTGGGAATTGCTACTTAAGGCAGATTTGGGTTCCTTCGGAAATCTTAAAAAATTTAGTGAGAATTTGCTCAGGATATGTTGGGGGAAGAGATTTTTTATTTTTTGTTCTTACATACGCAGTGATTTTAAACAATTAAAGTTTTTCAAAATCAGTTTGATGCATCATAACCAAACAGCAGAAAAGGCACTACAGATCAACTGAGCTGCTTTTTGACTAACGTTTCAGGGATTGCGAAGCAGCAGATAGACAGCCCTATCACAGATCCAGATCAACAGAACAGCGGCCTGTCCTAGAGCGGACCACCGCCCGCTCCAGATCCACTGAGCGTCCCGACACAAACCTCATGAGGTCGATGCCTTCATTAATGACCGGAAGATCTGCCCCTCCTTCACCTGCCTTATCGAGGTGAAAGATAAATCCATGAGACTAACTCCCCCCTTTGCCCCACCAGCAGCACCATTTTATTTTCCCAGCGGCTAACTGGTCTCCTCTGTCATCCTTTGGCTGATCGCTAGTACCAACCGATACTAACCTCTTCAGTGTAAGCACACTACTTATATTCGGCGGATATAATAGTGTGTGGCTACCATCGTAAAGTGTTGAACTGTCCTGACTGCATTTGTGCTGTGGTTGCTCATGTATCAGTAGTCCTGGGTAGATGCCCACATGACGCACCTCATGACTACCATGTTCTACACGGGGAGAACCTGTTTGTGTTCATTAGACATCACTGTTGGAGTAGTCAGCGTAGTGACGAAAGTCGACTTTTAGTTTCTTTCTATCAATACCAATATCATGTATTAACCACTTCCCTTGCTTAGCTGAATTCTGAATTGTTCAGAGTTTTTTATTTGTAGTTTCAGCAGATATTTTCTAATGAAGTGTTTATCTATTATAAGCCTGAGGACAAAGCTCTTTGGATCAAGGGAGAGAGGTTAGAGTGGAGAGTTTGAAATGTGGTAGACAGAAATATAAGACATCAACTTTATATTTTATTTAGCTGCAGAATTCTCCTCTTACTTTCGTACGGGTAGACTCTGAATTTACATCAGTAATCCCACGGCCTTGACTGTAGGGTCCTCTGTGCATGTATCTGTGTATGTACGCACATTACACACGAGTTTAAACATCTCTGGCTGTTTAGATAACCATCCAGATGTCCATATTGTGTCTGACTTTTCCTAACCTTTTAACCAGCAGCTGAACCTCTTTTAAAATCGCATCTATACAGCTGTCATGTGACGCACATGTAGGAAGAGTGTATGTGACTCGTTATATTGAAAGCGAAAATCAATGTGTATCTCGTAGGTCCCATCCTCGGACGGGGTCTGTGCAGACAAGCCCGTCCGGTACTCCCGTGGCAGGACGAAGGGGCCGGCAACTCCCGCAGCTTCCGCCCAAGGGAACGCTGGAGAGAAGTAAGTTTCATTTCCGCTTGTGTCATGTAGGAAAGGCACGTGGAAGCTGAGGTGAATCAATATATATATATTTTTTGTACTACCTTCCTTAGTTTTCCTTCTTTTGTTAACTGGATGCCTTCGCTGCATTTGCTAGTAATTAAACATCCTATATTTTCCATTGAAAGTGGGTCATGTTTGCAGATAAAATAACCTACCCTTACTGCCCTTGCACATTTTACAAATTTGAATTAATGCATTTTTTTTTAAGAAGTAAATGTAACGCTCTGGTTGATAACAAGCAGTGGGATGCTATATCTTTGCTACAGCTAAGTTTATGTAATTTTTGATAGTTACGTAAAGTTTATTAGTAACTAGCCAAATCGATTTTCACATACTGCGAAGGACTGGTTAGCTGATGCACAACAATGGTGATCCTTCTCAAAACTGGAGTGCCAGAAAAAGGTAATGATGAATATGCAAAGAAAAGATGCATGTTGTACTGATATTTTGAATATGTATTTTTTTTAAGACTTTCAAATTTTTTGCCTAAGAAGCATTATTTGCTCATACCCAGGTAAACATACCCTTCCCCCCCAAAAAAAATCTATAAATTCTTGGTTAAAGGACCTTTAAAAGCATGGGAAGATAGATTATAAAGATTTTTATTGTTATTTTTTAAATGGTCCCTTTCTATGGTAACTGGATGCGCTGTACCCAAAATAACAAAGATTCAGTCACCATTTTGCTTTTCTTTAATTGATGATACATTCTGTACCTTTGGAAATTCCTGTTGTTTTTAACCCCTGTGCTTTGGTTCCCTTCTTTTTTTTTTCTTTCTTTTTTGTTTTTGTTTTTCCTAGACAATGGAGTCAAGGAGATAGAACCTTGTGAAGGTCTGTACATAAAGGAGGGTTTGTTTTGTGCTGACAGCCTTTTTGGGGGGCTTTGTAAGCAAAAAATAAACCCAACTGCAATTGATGTCCTTCCGTTGTGTAGACTTTATATCAAATTATTTTGGGCTGTGATTTCTGGGAAATGATGACCAGGAGTTAAATTTTTTGATCCAGTCGAGTGAGACTGCAAAGAGTTTAACTTCTTTTAAATGGCAAGGTAAAATTCCCTCTTTTTTACAAAATTTAATTTGCCTTTTAAGCAGAATTCTGTTTTGTGCAGGACTTTTGTCACCACAGGTATCAATTGCAGTCTGTGTTTATGTCCCTGAAGGTGTACACCTAGTCTAGTTGTAGTTATCATCCTGCATTTCATTTTGTACTTATGGTGAGCTTGAATTATACATTTGGCATTCTAGAAGAGGACTTTGTTGAATTAGGTAGTGATTGTGGTTTGCATTTCTTCCATCACTTCTCATGTTGTACCAAGACTGCTTACAGTATAGCAGAGTTAAATATCTGCAGGTTTATTGTCACAGTGCATTATGACTCAAGAGAACACGCTGAGTCATGATACGTGACGTGTCACGCATTTACTAGGACAATAAAACATTTCTCTGCTAATTATACAGTTCTGAAAATGACTTTGTAACTTCAAAGAATTAATGGTTTTATTTACTGAATAATCTCCAGCACATAGAATAATAATGCCTTGCACATTGTGGTCCCTCAGTCAATATTTGTTGAATGAATGCATGAAATATTTATATAAAAACTGAACGACTTCCTGAAAAACTGCTTCGAGTATTGTATAATGCACCACTCCAATAATCTCGTTATTCTCTACATATTTATATTCAGATTCAGATTCCATAACCTATTCGTAATAAATTCTCAACTGCATTGCACTTGGGCAGCAATCCTTTCTTGGCTCTATATAACCTGTTCTTATTAGTTATAGTTGGATGACTTACCAACTTTCATTGTGTGGTTACTTCTGTTTGCTTTGTGCCACAATTTTTAACAACTCAGTGCTTTTGTGACTAATGTTCTGTTATGCAGCCTGATAAAAGATTTCAGCAACATTTCTGTACTTCTCAATTATTTGCATAAGAATGAGGTATATTGTTTTAAAAATACTTTCCGTAGGGCAAGTTCTATAATATGTATAGAATTTTTGTCATTCCAAGATAGAATTTTGATGCTATTTGATGGCATATGAAACCAGAAACATAGTTTATGTGACTTTTTTTGGTAAATTTAAGTTTAATATATTTTATAGCAGTCAAATATTAGACTATGAATAGCTACATTTTTTTTTTTTAAATAATGAAGACAGTATACCAGAAAACTGACATGGAGCTGATACTGCAAATCAGGGTTGAGGGAGTTAAAAGAAAAAAATTTTTTCATTTATTGATTTTAGAGAGAGAAGAATAAAAGGGAAGAAAAAAAGGAAGGAAGGAGGAAGGGAGGAAAGGAGGGAGGGAGGGAGGAAGAGAGGGATGGAGGCAAGGAAGGAAGGAAGGAAGAAGGAAGGAAGGAAGGAAGGAAACAGGGGAGAGGGCTTTGCTGTTCCACTTACCATGTGTTCACTGGTTGATTCTTATATGTGCCCTGACTGGGGCTCGAACCCACAACCTTAGCGTATTGGAATGATGCTCTAACCAACTGAGCTACCTGGTCAGGGCCGAGGAAATTTCTAATGGGCTTCTCAACAAGCATTCTATTTACTATCTGTTTTCTGCCCTATAAAAAATGTTTAAAACCACAGTTTTCCTCTAATGTCTCTGATTGTGGCTTTTCCATTTTTATAAATAAGAGAGGAGAGCCAAAACCTCCCATATTCTTTTCAGTTTGAAATTAAAGGGTTTTTGTTTGGCATGTTTTGCTTAAAAGTATGAATGGTTTTTAACAGTGTTTTTATAAATGTTGATATAAAGACCAGTAGATACATGATTATGTGATTTTCTTTAGTTTTAAAAGAGATATATATCTCTTTAGAAGTCTTCAGCTCCTAACGGAAGTAAAAGGGATGTAACTGAAAATAGAGTATCAATTGATAGTCTAAATCAGGTTATATTTGAATTCTCTCTAAAAAGTTATAACAAGTTATCATTTAATTGCATTCTTTTGGAATAAAAATAATGACATTTTTATTTTCTCATCTTGTTCAGCATCTAAAGAATTAGCAAGTCTTAATTTAATTCCTTTTTATTTTGGTTGTTATACTTTAGTCTATTAATGAAATTAATTTAAAAACCATATATATATATGTATACACACACACACACATATATACACACATATGTGTGTGTGTGTGTGTGTGTGTGTGTGTGTGTGTGTGTATTTATTTATTTATTTATTCATCTTGATGGTGGTATAGCATTAATCATTCCTTTGTGTGAGAACCAGAGAAAATAGGAACAATATAATGAAAGTACAGTGTAATAAACAACTGTAAGGCATTACTATATATATTTTTTTTACTGTCCCCTAACTTTGAAATAGTGGCATTTTGTAAAAATAAAAGAGTTTATAATCTCATATTTTTTCTCTAGGAGAAAAGTTATATTTTATTTTTATAAGAATGCTTCAAGTCAATAGACAAATTTTTGCACAGTTATCACCATTGTTAATATTTTAAGTGGTCGCAATTTCTCTTTTACAAATCAAAGTGAGTATAAAAGGGGACTGGTTGTTTATTGCAGGTATACTTATTTGTTTATATACATGTCAGAAACTTGTTTAAAATAATCTTAGTGTTTTAATAATCATTAATATATCATGAATAATTTGAAATGTTTTGTTTTGTTTCACTTAAGAGTAACAAATACACGTTTCTGGTCTTTTTCTTTTCTTTTCTTTTCTTTTACTTTTACAAAAGCAGAAGTTAATGAAGAAACGGGGCAACTGGAAGAGCAGGGGGGAGAGAAGGAGGGTGACGAGGTCAAGGCAGGTCTGTCTGTGTGTCTAAACGAAATAACTGGGTGTTTTAGAAGTCTGACTCTGCGTTTTAAATTCAAAAGTGTGCAGGGAAGAACAGATCGTTCCCCAGTGCTAATTTTAAAACAAATTGCCTAATTTTAAAGGGAGAGATATTATATAAACTATCGCGGTCATTTAACTGAATATTTAATTCACCCATTTGAACATTATCCTACTGTTTCATCAAACTAAAATTATAGGCAATGCTTCTGACCATCTCTGCACTTATCTTTTACCCCACATGTACATTCATTTCATCTATTTATTTAAAATATCAATTGAGTACCTACCAAAATGCTACATTTTACCTTGTCTTATACTGAGTAAAAGCGCATTGAAAGTCTTTGCTTCCTCTTTAAAGAATTTGGATTTTGTGGAGGCAAAGTACAAGTGCATGTAGAGTAGAATATAAACTCCAAATTTTAATTATTAAAACTTTTAGAGACTGCCATCATTTTGTCCATAAAATTTCTCCCCCATAATAAGCAAAATTAACTGTAGGTACCTTCTCTTCATCTCAGTTCAGTATTACCTTAATATTGATTGAACATGCTAATTTTTTCCCAAGAGTCCTCCTTCTCCATGCTTATGGAGACAACTTTGTGGGTTTTTTTGGTGGTTTTTTTTGTTTGTTTTTTTATTGTGTTACATGTATACATATCTTCCCATTGCCCCCCTCCCTCCCAGGCATACCCCAACCCCCAAGTGCATTTTGTTTTTTTAACTCCCTATTATATTTACATATCATAATTTTTGCCACTTTCTTGGTCAGGAATTTTCTGAAATGATAAAACTTAAAATACCATATAGTCAGTAAATATTTTATATATTCTTTTATCCAGTAATTACTATTTTAATTTGAGTTGAATCCTAATCCTACCTAAGCTGTTGTTTCAAACAACTTTTTTTCTATTTTTTTGAACAATGCAGAATATTTTTAGATCTGATTTTATCATTTTTAACTCATCATCATTTTTTTATTCATGAATAGCAGAGTGTATTTTATGTTCCTTTAACACTGCGAAAGCAGTGCCATTATGTAAGTTGTGCATGCGACGTATTTTCAGGGATACGTTTTTTAATGGTGTGTGTAGTTTAAGACAGAAGACTTCGTAAGCTGCAGTTGCTAATTAATGGTAACTGTTTTTAATGTTGTACAGATGAGAAAGATCAGCAGGGTACCTCTGAGAATGAAAGCAAAGGCAAGTTGAGATGCATGGTTATGGAAATGTGTAACTACCTCTGTTACGACTTTCTAGTATACTGGCTACTAGAAAGTCACACCTCTTTCATTTTCCTGAAATGCCATAGGAATCACATTCTGTAAGAATGAACTTTATTTTAATTTAGCTGTGCAGTTCATGATTTTGTATTGCGCATTCCATATGTCATATATTAGTTCATAGGAATGGTGAGAAGTTTTCACACTCCTCATCACAGTAAGGTCATTTTTTTTTTTTTTGGATATTGTTAGTTTGGGGACTTTAGCAGTAGTTCATATCACTTTTACTTGTTTTGACTTCACCAAGATCAAAAAGCCCATTTTTGAACTAGTTTGTTGCCTATACTTTCTTTTCAAAATTAAGTTAGTGAATTACACCAGTTCTTACATTAGCATAAAACCATAGCTATAATCTTCCTATCTTTATAAAATGACTCCTTATTCCTCACTTTATTTGTATTTGTATTACTTTTCTTATAAGATGGGAAGGACATACTTTACTCTTGTGTTCATCAGTGAGGTGTCCTGCGTAGTGCATGGATTTGCTTCCTAGTGTGTGATGTCATCTTTTGTGGTGTGCGTGACTTTTACTGGAGTTGTTAATGCCATTGAGAGTTAATCCCTGTTGTCTGTTTTCAATGTTATAAAGACAATGAGGGAGAAACACCAAGTCCACCCAATAATGAGGAAAAAGGCAAGTCTAATATGAAGTTTTTGTGCCTTTCTATATATTAAACATTCAGTATTGACTTGTGATATGCATGAATATGCTCTTCTAAATTAAAAAAGCATAAATACAAGTACAAGTATTAGTGCCAATTTAAGTTATCCAATATTTAATGTCTGCTATTTTGCAATATATTTCTGAATATGATATTTGTCTTAAAATACTTACCTTATTGTTGGATTATAGTAAAATTCAATTCTATTGAAATAGATGCCATTAAAATCAGAAGTTTTGCTTTGATGGTTATGTTAAGGAATAAGACTCTGAGGAAAATGGTAATAATACTGTTACCAGGTATTTAGAAAAACACAACATACATTTTTTTAAATTCAGAAATTGTTTTAAAATTAAACTAATTTAAAAATATTTCAAAAGCAGAATTTTAAAGAAGATAAGGAAATGAATGTTATGTGATGTCATCTTTTGTGGTATATCTGATTTTTATTTGGGTTATTAATGACATTAATATTAATCATTTTTGTCCGTTTTCAATGTTATAAAGACAATGAGGCAGAAACACCAAGTCCACCTAATGATGGGAAAAAAGGCAAGTGTAACAAATATTTATAACATTTGTAGATATTTCACAATTCTGTACAAATGAATTAATATATTGTATAGGTGAGTAGAAAAGATGATTGATTTTAATACTTAGATTTAGTTTTCCTATAACTATTGTTGACTTAATTCTGTAACTATTCCAACCAAGTTTTCTCAAAAATAGTAGGACTGTGTATAAAATTCTTAAAACTGCTAGGATATTATAAAAGGCAAGAAGAATATAACAAAAGAAGTAAAATCAAATCAAGCCTTATAAAATATGAATATTTTCTTTAAAACAAAATTTAAATGAGCTCTCAATGTATATTTACATATTTGTCATTTTTATATATTTCTTGACACTTCTATGATTTTTACTTTATACCTGTGAAAGGATATGTTTGGATGTACTTAAATACATGACAATGATCTGAAAGAGTAAATATGTATTATTAAATGTTCAATTATTAGGGCATAACAAACTTGAAGAACATTTAATGCTATTTTATGTTTTAAGTGCATTCAAATGTATCAGTGTATTCTCTGCTTCACATGAAGTCGTTGCCCTGGCCCATTTGGCTCAGTGGATAGGGCATCGGCCTGCAGACTGAAGGGTATGGGTTTGATCCGGGTCCAGAGCACATACCTCAGCTGCAGGTTTGATCCCCAGCCCAGCATGGGGGAGGCAGCCAATCAATGTGTCTCTCTTACATCGGTATTTCTCTCTCCGTGTTTCTCCCCTTCCCTTCCCCTCCCTCTAAAAATCAATGGAAAAATATCCTCAGGTGAAGATGAATAAGAAAAACAAAATAAAACTGAAGACACTGCGTTAATGAATTTAACTGAGGTACTCTCAGCAGGGCTTTTCTTCTGCTTTTTTTTTTTTTACATCTAGTGGCCCTGAATGCTCTTAAATCTTTCACCTCTAGACTGTTCTGCTGTCCTGTTGTTTCCTTTGACCTTGAAGGTAAAGGATCTACTGACCATGATTATTGGGACCTCAGTCACATACTCATTATTAATTTATTTTGTATGATTTATTTTAAAAAAGTCTCTCCACTGCAAAACATGACTATTGTTAATGTAGACCAGTGGTTCTCAACCTTCCTAAGGCCGCGGTCCTTGCATACAGTTCCTCATGTGATGGTGACCCCCAACCATGACATTTTGCTACTGTTATGCATCGTGATGTAAATATCTGCATTTTCTGATGGTCTTAGGCGACCCCTGTGAAAAGATTGTTCGACCCCCAAAGGGGTCGCGACCCACAGGTTGAGAACCGCTGATGTAGACCAATCCTACTCGTGACATAGTTGGACCTAGAAAGGAGGTAATGAGTAAAATTTTGAAAGATGAGACCTCTGTCTATATATGCTTTTATTTAGTTTAATCTTTTGATTATCTACCTATAATTAAGGAATCTAATATATCCTCTAGCTGTTTTCTTTTGGAAGAAATAAATTTACTGTGTATTTTAAACCTCTCAGCAAAGTTTATAAGACTCCAGAGGTTAAAGGGATGTTCCTATGTTCCTACTTCTACTGTATATTCTGAGTAAAAAGTAAGTGTAAATTGCAGCTAAAATCATGTCCAAGCATTGGGTTGAGAGGTAGACTTCACACCATCCTCTCTTCTGACTTAAAATGGAGAGAGAGAGAGGGAGGGAGGGAAGGAGGGAGGGGGAGAGAGAGAGAGAGAGAGAGAGAGAGAGAGAGAGAGAGAGAGAGAGAGAGAGAGAGAGA
>PVJN01020795.1:0-35480 GCA_004026805.1 Lasiurus borealis | reverse complement strand
CCTTTGATTGATCTCTTATCTACCCCACCTCTCCTTAATCTTCCTGCTATAATTTCACAGTCTGTTTGATGCTTTGCTGCCTCTGTATCTATGTTTTTGTTCATCAGTTTACAATGTTCTTTATTATCCACAAATGAGTGTGATCATGTGGTGCTTCTCCTTCATTGACTGGCTTATTTCACTAAGCATAAGGCTCTCCAGTTACATCCAGGTTGCTGCAAATGGTAAGAGTTCCTTCTTTTTCATGGCAGCATAGAATTTCATTGTGTAGATATACCAGTTTGATGATCCACTCATCTGTTCACAGGCACCTAGGCTTTTTCCATATTAAGATATTTACATATTATAATAATCACAATATATATACTGCTATTACATCACTATACAGATGAGATAGGAAATATATTTAAAATGTAAGTCCTTGGTCTTGGTAAAGCTGTGAATGAACTTAAACCCCTCTGTCCCCAAAGATCATATAGCAATTGTAATTCAACACTACTACACTCTATGTAGCAGTAAAAGTAAAATGGTAAAGAATTAAGTATATATATATATGTATATATATATATATAGGTATATATATACCTATATATATATACATATATATATAATAACAAATTGTTTCTTAAGAATTAAATATATATATATATATATATGTATATATATATATATATATAAAATTGTTTCTTAAGAAGTAATAATTGGGGGAAAAACATCAATTTAACTAAATATACACTGAGTGGCCAGATTATTATGATTCCTGAATGCATAATAATCTGTCAACTCAGTGTATATCTTATATAATAAAAGGCTAATATGCAAATTGTTCCCTTGACCAGCAGTTCAACCAGCAGACAGGCCAGCCAACTGCCCATGTACCCTCCCCTGGCTATGCACGAATTCATATACTGGGCCTCTAATATATATATACACACACACTGAGTGGTCAGATTATTATGCGTTCAGAGATCAAAATAATCTAATCACTCAGTGTATATACAAAAGAAAGATAAGAGTGTCTGACAAAATTTCTGTACTGTATGTAGACCCATATGAATAATGCAAAATCTAAAAACATAGACATTAGCCTATCTATGAAAGCATGATGTTCTATATACAACACTACCTGCCCTGCCACTCTCTTTCACCTTTAGGGTTAAGGCTTCTATAAATATAATGGAAGTTTCCTCTCAGATAAACTTTCCTCTAGATAAACTTTAGATCTCTTTTACTACCACAATTTTTTTGATTTGAAGGGAAAGAGAAGAAAAAGAAAGAGACTTTATAGTAATTAGCTAACTTATTCTGAAAAGTATCTGTCAATGGAATTGTAAAATTTGCTCCTTTGGAGCATATATACAATTATCAGCATGTGGCAGATATTAATGAAACAACCTACAATACACTCCTAATTAAATCCAGGAAATGAACTTTTTTTGGATTAAATGTCAAAGTTTAGCATTTATTTTCAATTATTCATATCCTTTGTGAAGTGAAAAGAAAAATGTAATGATGAGAAATATAATTTCCATAAGTATTTTGAAAAGCTATTTCATATTTCTCAGATGGAAAGGGAAAATAAATTATAATCTATGCCAATAAAAATAAAAGACTTTATCACATTTCCGATTAAATACTTGAAGGCCAAACTCACTAACACATTATTTTCAATTGGATACATCATTCTGGTATTGATTACTTTTAGCAAAGAAACAAGACCCTAAAGAAATGCTTTTAAATCATGTTTAGGGCTGCAAAGCCTTTTTTTTTCTTTCTTAACCTCAATACTTTACTTCCCTAGATCCCTAGGTACCTATTGCCCTTCTTCTCACATGTACCTATTGCCCTTCTTCTCACATGAAAATATAAGGACCTATGATACATAACAATTTTAAGAATGATGTACAAAAAATGCATTTTGCATATCAATTACATCTAATATTTTGTCTGAACTGGCAAATCTCTGAAAGATACAAATAAATGTGAACAGGGGGTTTTATCTAAAATAATATTATATTGTCATATAAACGAAGAAGCTAACAAGGACTTTGAAAGCCACATTATATTTTTCTCTTGCAGTAATAGTTATATCAGAAAAACTGAACTTGTAAAACGGAAGGTTTTCATTTGAATTGCTGTAGCAACATTAATCTCTGTTCTTCTGTTACAAGTTCTTTCATCTCCTTACCTCCCCATGAATTCCGAGACTTCACCTACACACTTCAGAGAGTAATATAACAACAAAATTAGAACCAGCTTTTCCAAAAATTTGGGAGTAAGAGGAGGAAGAACATGAGAACATACAAGAAGTTCTACTCATCAAAGTCAAATTAAATAGCACTAAAAACATATTCAGAGTAACAAGTCTCAAATTTTCTAATAATCATGTTATATCAAATGAAATTATGAAAGCCAGAGGAAGTAAAGACAAATTGTTTACCTCATGCACACACATGTTTCAGGCCACTCTAATTCAAAATCAGAGGGAAATTAAAACTCTGTTGGGAATAGGCCTAGAGATGGGTGAAAGTGGAAGAAAATAAATCCAATTCAACCCATATCCAAATTTTAGCTGAGCTAAAGGGCACCCAGGTGGTATACCACATTCTACCCAGCAAAGATAATGCCATTTGCCAATGATCTGGAGGGAAGGGGCCATAGCTTGTCTACTAAATTAACAGAACTTCCTTGGGGCTGAAGGGTAAAACATTTATGGGATGTGATTTGAAGTGAAAGAAAAATGCACTGACTACTAATCTTATTTACTATAAGTACATGTGGAGCTTATAGGCCTCAAAGCATCCTGTAGTTATCTCTCCCTGTTTTACATTTATTCTAGTATTCAAAATTATCTAATCACATTGTCCAGTTCATAGGATAAAAAAATAATTAGTTCAATTCCCAAATCATTGTGTTGCCAGTAATCAGACAAATGAGCTTTGTCACCCCTTCCCTGCTTCTATCAGTTTATTATAACACCTTCATGTGTACAGTTAGGTGAGCTCTGCAACTGTGGTCTTGCAGCTACAACTTTAAAAGTCCTTATTTTTGGAGGTGTAGCTTTCATCCCCCAGTCTCTTAATCAATGAGAACATTACCATTTTCTTAAGAATTGCTTTACAATGTCTTCAAGGGATATTGCTATTTTAATAGTTTTGATTAGTTAAGAGTTTTATAAGATTCATTTTTGAGGCACTCTCAAAAGACACATGAAGATTATTTTTTATATTATTTTATTAAACTATTAGAGGCCCAGTGCATAAAATTCATGTACATGGGAGGGGGTGTGAGGAGGTAGTCCCTCAGCTCAGCCTGCACCCTCCCCAATCTGGGACTCCTCAAGGGATGTCGGACTGCCCGTTTAGGCTCAGATACAGGATTGGACCTAAGTGGGCAGTCAGACATCCCTCTCACAATCCAGGCCTGCTGGCTCCCAACTGCTTGCCGGCCTGCCTTCAAGATCAGACACACATTGGTCTTGACATTTTCTGTCAATAATGCTGGCTTCTTTTGGCTGCAGAGCTAACTTGTATTAATAGTAGATGTTTAGACATAGTCCCACCTCCCTGCTGTCAAGTGAATGAGAGTCCTGGCTGTCAGGTGGCAGAGAGCTGTCTGACCAACCGCTAGGGTGGGACTTTCTCTAGGGTGGGACTTCTACTTCCCTCCCGTCAGATGGCTGTCAGGCCACTGAGAGCAGTCTGACCAATGGCTGATTCTGGCTGATTCTGTGGGGGGTGGGACTTCCTCCTCCCTGCTGTCAGAGTCTGGGCCAGCACAAACTGGGACACAGAATCAAGTTCCCTGTGCCGAAAGACCCACTTGCATGTGCCCCCTAGAAGCAACATCCATGCTCATGGAGAAGGTGAAAGGCCCAGACACTTCCAGAGAGTGGGGAGCAGTGAGGCTGGATCCACTGCTGGAGTAGGCGGATCCTGCCTCTCCCTCTGGTCCCTCTACTCAGCGCCAGACACTCCAGAGGCTACAGAGCAGTGAGGCTCAATCCACTACAGGAGTAGGCAGCTCTCACCTCTCTGCTTGGTATATGGGACCCCTGGCTGGGCCAAGAGGCTTAGGGGACTAGGCACCAAAATTTTGTTACTATGGGGGCCACCATTTTGTTGTGGAGTGACAGTTAATTTGCATATTACTCTTTCATTAGATAGGATATGCTACGTTATGTTGTTAATGAGTGCGAATATGAGCAGATTACTCTCCAGCTGCCTTCCAGATTTTGACATGAAACATTCTAAGAACTAAATGAATATCAAATATATCTAGGTCACAGATCAACTGTCTTTAATTTTGTTCAATTTATCTCCTTGCTAAATGTGTATATTGCAAATGCACCTATTATATAGTAAGAATTTTTTTAGCTGTTTCATGGGAACACAGGAGAGCTCATAATCAGATCTAATCATGGCACCACTACAGCCCTGCTACGTATTACTGTGAAGTAGAAAGCAGGAATGAATGAAAATCCCTACAGATGCTCTTTTGTTGCAGAATAACTTATCATACCTAAGCTAAAATAAAATGGGTAATGAAGAATAGCAATAACTTTTTTCTCTTAGATGAGAATAACTCTTTTAATTATCTTTTTTTTAAGATATGTATATTGTACTTAAATTACATGTCTTAAATTTGGTGCCAGAAAGTTGAGCTTCTGTTCAAATGAATATGTTAAAGAACTCATTTGTAAATTTTTCTATAACAGCATCATCATTTCTTAGCAATATTTTCTGTCTCCTGTTATCTTCCTTAGCTAAGTGGTAATTTCTCAAGCCAGAAACGTGGTTGCCCTCTTTTGATTTTTCCTCTACATTATTCACACATCCAATGAATCTCAAATTCTTGACATTTGGTCCTTATTAGCACTAATGTCACTCATTACTTGAGTCAGAATCGTCATCATTTTTTACATCTAAATCAACAGAATACCTTCCCCATCTCCAGTTTTTAAGCCTCAAATGCAGGCAGTGTTCACTTCCTCTAAGATTTGCTTAATTATTCCTTGCTGCCATCACAAAAATTCTAAACTCCTCAAGATGTTATATCATGTCATGCTTATCAAGGGCTTCATTACTTCCCAGATCATTCTGGTCATGCTCCAATCATACTTAAGTAGGTGTTTCTGCTACCATTTTCTCTTTCTATAATCTAACCTAATAAAAAAGGAATATGATAATTTACATCCACGCCCTCACAAGATGGCATTGCCCAGTCCCCTCAGCCCTGTCTCATCCAGCCTCAGTTCCCCAGTCTCCTTATCCCCATAGGAGCAGGCAATCATGGATGATGATGCCACCAGGGGAGCAGTTAGAGGGCTATCAGGCTGGCAGGCAGAGTGGTTAGGGGCAATCAGGCAGGAAGGCAGGCAAGTGGTTAGGAACCAGCAATCTGAGATTGTAAGAGGGATGTCCGACTGCCAGTGATCAGACCTAAACCGGCAGTTGAACATCATCCTCCAAGGGGTCCCATATTGGAGAGGATGCAGGTTGGGCGGAGGGACACCTCCCCCCCATGTACGGATTGCATGCACCAGGCCTTTAGTAATAGTATATTTCTTCTACCTGTGTTTTTGGCTAACTATTACTTGTTTGTCAGGCCACAGCCTAGATAACCCTTTATATTTAGGAGCACTTTCTCTGACCCTCTGAGACTGGTACATACTCCCTCCATGGTATTCTATACTTACCTTTGAAATAGGTGTTCCTGTTATTGCTTCTTTGCAACACGAACACTGCTGTTTGGGTGAAGGTCATGAAATGGCCAGTGACATGAATAATTAGGTCAGGGATACTGACCTAGCCCAAGGGGATTAAACTGCTATCTTGGAAATTTAAACTAAAGGGTAAGAAGACAGTGCCAGTTGGTGGCTGGTACTAAGAGGAGTGTGTACAATTTGTTGTGACAGTCACAATGTTAAGGAGTAAAGAAAACTGATGGAAAGTTAGAGAACCAAAGAAGAATTATGCCCATTTGGAAGGTGCAAGGTATCTCTCTGATATTATTTACTTATATCAAAGATCCAGTACTCAAGAGTCTAGATTCCCATAAGAAATGTGTGTTCTAATAACACAGTTCCTCCATTTAGCACCCCCCTTCAAACACACACACACACACACACACACACACAAACACACACACACACATGCCTCTATTAATTACATTTACAAACAAGTCTCTTGCCTCTTTGGGTACAGGGCAGAGGTATCCTTTAACAAGCACTTGCCACACTGTACTTTTTTCCTGTTTGCCAATACCCACGGAGAGATCAAAATTGTGAATTCTCCATCTTTGTTTTCCTGGTGTAGCACCCAGCATGCATTTGCACTCATCCCATTATTTAAAAAAATAATAATAAATGAAGGTGAAAATCAAATGGAATTTTCTCCTTGCTTATAATTATGAAAGCATTCCCATCTACAAAAACTCCAACATGGAGGAAAATGGGGAAAAATTGATTTTCTATAGACTGACAGAATATAGGAGCCTCTTGGAAAAGCATTTTGGCTCTTGCAAAAGGTAAAGTCTATGACTTGTCAGGATTGAAATGCTTTAGCTGTATTCTGAGAGAACACTTGTATAGACCCTGCACACCAAGCATGTCCAACTCGCTGCCCAAAGGCCACCACATGCAGCCCCCACAACAAATATTTTTTGCAGCCCAGCCAATATAATGTTTTAATAAAAATTTTGCAATTTAATTTTTGCAGTACTGTTATACGTAATTATTAATAACTACAATATTCATTAATGACTGATTATTATAATCATATTGCTTTCATTTCCCTTATTCGCCTTACACACAGGCACACCATTTCTCTCCGATAATCCTAGCAGCAAATATTTTAGCAGCCGATTGCCACGTCATTAGTCTTGCACTGACTTGTTTAGTGTGCGCAACAGGAAATATTTTGCTTTCAGAGAACGAGAAAAATAGGTTCATTTGCATTATGCTTATTAATTTGTGCAGATTTCAATGTCTGGTAAGTTAATATTCAAGAAAAACATTTTTTTATTAAAATGCTCTCTTATTTTATGTTAACAATGACTCATTTATTTCAGCCTGTTGTATTCAGCATGTCTCTATCGAAATAAATCTACGTTTCTATGAAAATTGAAGCTTTTGTTTTTTGCAATCCACATAAACTTAAACCTTGTTTATTTGGTCCATGTTAGCCTTTGAGTTTGCCATGCTTGCTGCACACTACATGTGCCTAGCAGGAGGGTTATTTGTAGATCATCTCAATGAACTTCTTATGTAACCTGTGAAAATCACAATTAAAGCCTAGAAAGTGCTGATAAAAAACACATTAACATTCCTTTAGCTTCAAGAAAAAGTCTTGATAATTTGTCATTAACTGGGCAATCTGCCCTTCTCCTTTAATATGCTAAAGAGAAACATGTCTTCTGTGAACAATGCTTTTTTTTTTTTAATTCCTTATGCTTTACTGCTCTACTGTGAAGTCCTAATCCCTCTGAATCTAAACACTCATTAACTCCCAAGAACTATTAGCTATTTGGAGTCAAATAAATGAAAAAAAAAGGGGAGGGGAGAGTAAAGTTTAATTTTCAAACCAATATAAGGGGGTGTGTGTTGTATTAAATTCTTCAAGGTGTTTTAGTTGGGTTTCTTACTTGCTTGTTTGGCTAACTGTAGAACAAACAGGGGTTAACCATTTTGAAATAAAATCAATTCAGTTTTCAATCAGATTCTATTAACCTCTGTCTTTATTACTTGTATTTATTAATGAGTTTTCTGTAACTTTAGTATTGTGTTTTTATAACAGATTTGTTTTTGTTTTGAGAAAGGTGTGGAGTTTACTGACATTTTCTTGTTTGCATTCTTCCATGTCTTTTCAGTTTGAAGAGCTGAAAGTAATATGGTATCTTTTATTTCAATTTCACTTTTAATTCCAATCCAAATGCTCTAGCTTTATGTACTATTGTTACCATCATAATAGCTAGTTTATTAATTTTATTAATAGGATAAAATAAAAGGGAAGCTAGGTCATCTGGGCAGCTTCACTAGGAAGCTGCACCTTTATACTCAGTATTAAGGAACCACCAGTCTATTCCCTGAGATACTGGGACAGGGATCAAGCAAAGGGGTAAATGGGCACAAGACACTTGCCTGTCAGTCTAGCCTGTGGAACCATGGATTGCCTAGAGGGGTGGAGCCACTGCAAGGACGTGAAATCCTGAAGAATTTCCTTGTTAAGCTCCTAATTAAAATTCCCCTAAGAAGAAAATGTCCCTGTCTTGTTCCTCTTGCATTGCTCCTGCTTCCTTGCACTTGCTCACTCAGTGACCTGATCTAGTCTACTATGTGGCCCTAGAAGCTGCATGGCCATGACCCCATACTCAAGGAGCTGGCACTTGGAGCACAAGCTAAGTTGCCAGATGCTGGACTAGACTGTGCTTTAATATAGTCTGTGCTTTAATATGGAGTGAAGACTCTGGAGAACGGCTTTAATCCCAGCTCTGCTGAAGATCAAATGGGACTCTTTCCATGGTGAGATGGAGGGAGAGGGGACCTTGGAAGGGAGCCCCCTTAATTTCACGTCATCAATAAAGCTTTTTCACAATACCTGATCCTCCCTTGGGGCCCAGAAATTCTTGTTCCTATGTCACTCCAAGATGCCTACTCCAGCAGCAACTGGTGGGACATGGAGGGGGCAACCCACAGATAACAGGATCTTCTGTATTAGGAAAGATTATGGCCGGGTAACATTTGCTTGTTCTTCCTTGTTCTTTCTATGGAGCATTCAGAGATGACCTTCAGTTGCCCTGTGTCTCATTGACAAAATTAGTTTTGCAAAAAAGCAACTTCCCTAAAGAACTGTCTCATCGTAACAGATTAACACAATTCTGTTGGTTCCTTTTAAATCTCATTTACCTCAGTATCCATTTATGAGATCACATGAAGGCTGCCTTAGACCTTCCTTTCCACTTCTATCCAAAACAGAATAGAACTTCTCTATTTCCAAACTAATATAAAAACATAATTCATAACCAGTTACTATACTGCAACCTCCCACATATATGGCAAAAAATAAAACCTCATAATATAGAATCTTATTAAGCTTTAAAAGTTGGAGAATGTTTTAAATTCAGCCAACTCTTTACTAAAAGTTTTATAGGGTGAAACTATTCTACATAACCAAAATTCTAAATTGTTTCATAAGACAGAATCCCCAGTAGGTAGGGGTGTGTTTGTATTTATGTTCAATGCTGATTTAAATATTCATATCATCCACTCAAAAATTAAACGTCATTTCTGGATTTCTATTTCATTATTATTAGCAATTGTGAGAATGTATCTGCATTGTAGTAAATTAATTAATTTAATATTATTTTATAGTGTAAATCAGAAGTCAAAATCATGATGAAAACGTTGGAATATAATAGCACCCAATTTCTGCAAAACAGAACACAAATTAAATAAAAAGTTCTGAAAGTATGCTTACTATGCATTTTACTTGAATTTTCAGAACACGTTGGGAGTCAATTCTATATGCGTCTGTGCAAGTTTATGTTCTCCACCAGCACTTCCTCTTTCCCAGTCACCACCACCAAAAAAGAAATGCTAATCTGAACAGAAAGATTCTCAGACATCAGCTGAGTGATGTGACTGAGAGTGAACAGTCACTGTAAGGCCATGGTTCCCATATACTTACTCTTCCTATGTGGCTGCAGTAATTGAAGAGTGAGGTCTAACTCTCACAGGTCTGTTGAATCTCAAATGGACTCATGATGCATCTCTCTTATTCCCTGAACTGAAATGAAGTATCCCAACTTGTTTTATTGGAGAATTCCCTAATGGGGTTTAGAAGCTCAACTAGTGTAGTAGTAGTTCATGTTCCTTTGCCAGTATCTTTCTTATGTATATCTCCTTATAGAAATTTAAAGAACAAGACATGTAATTTATGGTTCAACAAGCCAAATGATTCCTAGTCTTTTTCATGTTGTGGGGCACAAGGAAAATTGTAAGTATTTATAATACTTAATAGACTTATGATTGTGAGTATGCAAAACAGAGTTTATTTTTTGTTATTTATTAATTATTATTTTCCATATGAACAACTGTAAACAATTTTTGCCCACCACATAATTATACAGTAACATATTATATTCTCTAGGGCAGTGATTCTAAACCTTCCTAAAGCCGAGACACTTGCATACAGTTCCTCATGTGGTGGTGATCCCCAACCATGAAATTTTGCTACTGTTATGCATCGTGATGTAAATATCTGCATTTTCCGGTGGTCTTAGGCAACCCCTGTGAAAGGGTCATTGAACCCCCAAAGGGGTCGCGACCCAAAGGTTGAGAACCGCTGCTCTAGGGGAATTTAGAGAGAAAAGAGTGTTTGTATGAAATTTAATAAGAAAAAAGAAAAGTTATTTTGCCTTAATATATATATATATATATATGTGTGTGTGTGTGTGTGTGTGTATATATAAAGATAAAATAAAAGTATTAGGAAAAAGTAGTATTGAATTATGTGCAAATATGTAACTTTCTCCACTGGAAATTCATGAGCTCTATGGCTCCCATTCCACTTATCAGCTGCAGAGACAACGTCGTCAACAAAGGAATTTTCCACACTTTCATAAGAAAATTAGCTTGTTCCTGTAACCATCACTTTTCTATCCCATTTTATGCTTTAAAATGTCTATACATAATTCCTCACCAAGATGTTTTCATCATAATCTCAAAACTTTGGTAGTTTCCATTGATGAGATTTTTTTTCCCCAAAAAATGATTGGATATATAAATATAAAAACTTATATTTTGCAACCACTCAAATTCTGTAAGAGTTGAAATCCTCAAAGTAATTTTAAATTTCCTGTGTTAACGCAAAGGCAGTTCACAATTTAAGGTCAACATTTTAAAATAATAACGGTGCTCTAACGTAGAATAAGCATGCATTGTCAAACAGCTGGCTAGGATGCAACTAAGTGCAAGTATCAGCCACAGATGTATGAAAAGGCCCCTTTAAGCCTGCCCGGGGCTGAGCTTCCAGGAGCCCCAGCCCCGCCACCCCCAGCCCCCTTCCCCACCTCCCCCCGCGGGCCGCACCTTGGGCTGGGATCTGGGCTCCTTGGGCACCTGGACCACGAACTCCTCTGGCAGCTCCACGGGGCCCTTGTCCGCGATGAGCCGTGGCGCGCTCCGCAGTTGGCTGCTGGAGGAGATGTCTGGGTGGAAGAGCGCCTCCTGGGTTGCGCTCGGCATGTCGCAGTGGAGCGGCCAGGGCTGGATGTCTCTCAATGTGCTTGCCACCTGCGGGCACCATCAGACTCCACTCAGCTCAGGACCGCCTCAGAGGAGCCTGCTAGAGGCTATCCCCAAGGCTGCTGTCAGCTGCAGGCCATAGGCCCCATCCACTAGCCACCCCAGGCCCCAGTAAGACAACCCTGACCTGAGGAGATCGTATCTCCTAGCCTCTAGGGTGATGATGTCTAACTTAAGTTAAACACTACCTTAAGTAAGCCAAAGACCTCACCCTCATCTCTAATGAGGATGACAAAATTAGACAAAGTTATTGAAAACTGAGAAAGCTACCTGAAAAAAAAATGTAAATACGGTCTATATTTTTATAGATTCACAGCATTCTGATGCCAATTATGGGCATTAATACCTATAGGTGTAAAAATAAGTTGGTTACTGAACTAAATATTTTCACACAAAAAGCTTCTCAAGGTAACGAATTAAAAGAAGTTTCAGAGGTGGTTTTTTTATTAGTTTAGTTTGGTTTATTGTATTGTGAAAATTTACATGGATTGTTTTATATTTATTTATGTTTCAGGTCATTTAACATTTTTTTGAAAAATACTGTATTAAGATCTGTGATGGACATTAAGGTGAAAAGGATATACACATATTTTTGCCATTTACATACACAGTGATTTTACTGACAAATGTACATATTACATCAATGAGTAAATATGAAAGACCAAGACAATAATGAAAAAAAATAAAATTTCACACATATGACTTTTTTAATAATTCACAAAACAGTCATACATCATATGCTATGAAAAACAGCTATTTAAGTACAGGACTTTTTTTTTTCTGGTGAATTGGTACATAAAATATACATTTCTCTACACTAATTGCAACTAGTGTAATAAATAGAAATGATAATAAAAAATGTCCCTACCAAAATAAGAAAAAGGCTTTACAAGAATAAAACTTTTACTTTACACAACTATTTTTAACATACTAGAGTATGCATATTTCAGACACATGAAAAATGCTACATAACTATCTTTCAACAGTCAGGATAGAAACTAAGAAATTCAATAATGCAAGAAATTTTATAATCTTTCTAACACTGGAAGTTTATACAGTGAGGATGTAATTTATTGATATATAAAATATTTGCAAGTTAAGAATGAAAAAACATTTTTTCAAATCACAAGAAATATTGCAACCCTATTAAAAACAACAAAAAATAATATAAAGAAATCTGTCAAACAATCCATTGATCATGAAAAAGTTGAGATTACAATTGAAAAACATGTTTACTTAAGTTCATTACAATGTATGAGTACCAGACAAAAGATAGTCTAAATGTTATTTTGATAGTTTGTGTGAATTAAAAAAAAATGTCAAAGAAGGAAACAAGTTTTAAGGCCAAAAAAAGTTGTGAAAATCAATATCTCTAAGTAATGCCTTCTTTAATGTTTAAATCCAGTGATAGCTCTTCTGTTATTTTAACTTATGAAATATCCCTCTCCTCATTGTCCCAAATGACGATGTGACTAATTTTTACACAAATAATATCTTGATAACTACTCTATGAAAGAAATTTACCAGCTCTAACAGGTTTGGCTCAGTGGATAGACTGTTGGCCTGTAGACTTAAGGGTCCCAGGTTCGATTCCGGTCAAGGGCATGTACCTTGGTTGGGGGCACATACCCAGTGAGGAAAGTGCAGGAGGCAGCTGATCAATATTTCTCTCTCATAGATGTTTCTAGCTCTCTATCCCTTTCCCTTCCTCTCTGTAAAAAATCAATAAGATATATTTTTAAAAAAGAAACATTTAAGATTCTTCCAAATCTGCCTGGCTGGTGTGACTCAGTGGTTGAGACCCCAGACTGCCGCTGTGAGGGGATCCTGCCATGGGGTATGCGCCCTCCCAGGCTGAGACCCCAGCCCAGGCCTCTGTCACTGTGAGGCAAGAGAGCTGTTGGGGAGTAAATTTGTTTTTGTTTACATAAAGGCTCTGGAGGGACTCTGGGCAGCATTCCACCAGGCTGCTTCCTCTGCCAGCTTTCAATGGCAGCCTTCCCTGAAACTGGGGGACTCTGGCAGGGCTAAGAGGACTGGGGGCCGCCATCTTGTGGCCATGGGCACCACAATTTTGTCATGGAGTAACAGTTAATTTGCATATTACTCTTTCATTAGATAGGATATATATATATGTCTATTAAATAGTATAACAGCCAATGAAGTTGTTAAGCTGTTACATGTAGTGGACTGAGAAAAGAATGGTAAGACTGTAAGACTTGAGATCAGAGAGGTTAGCAATAAGCAGATCATGGATTTTGTAAAAGTGGGCAAATAGTTTAGTTTTCGGGCAACCAAGCATTTGTTTGGAATACTAAATAAAGTTCCTGGGAAGGAAGAATAGGGTACAATAGGGGGTAGGGAATGGGAATAGTGATCTCTACTGAATTAGAGATCAATTATTTAAAGAAATTTCTAGAGTCCGCAGAGAATGACGATAGATTTAAAATGCATGTAGAGTAGAATTACCTGACAAATATAATAGTGTCTGCATTTAATAAAATAATCTTAAGTTGAACAAGAAATAAGAACATGCTTAAACTAGAACAAGAAAGCAAGGTCTACAGACTTAGAAACAGTAAATATGGATCAAAGAATAAAATTAGTTTATTTTATTAAGTTTGAGGAATACAAAATACCAGGAAGTAAAATAGAATTTGAGTCCTGTGTTAAAGGAAACTAGACTCTGAGGTGTTCTATGAAGCTGGAATATATTGTGTCTATAGATTTCTTTAAATTAAACATCTCTATGAAAGGAATCTAGAGTACCTGTCAGTGAGAGCAAAAATGGAAGTTGTTACACTTTCCATATGGAAAAGGGCTATTAGAACAGAGCCAAAATCTTAACTTTTGGCATAAAAAAATATTGTATCTGTTGACCCTACGGTACTGTATAACTTTGGAGAAAATATTTGAGTTATAAATATAAATCTAATTTTTCTCCCTTAAGCTATTATAAAAATATGTCTTCAAGATAAACAGAGTTTTGAGACTAGTATTCCATTAGGACCATGGAATCTTAAGTCTGGAAGGAATCATTCAACTAACATGCTACATAATAATCCTCAGATTATCCCTGCTAAAAATCTCTGAAATTTCCCACGAAAAGTCAGTGATCACTCTGTCCTTAAAATACCCAATTCCATTTGAAGCAGCAAGTTCCTCATGTAGAAGGCACTTGTATTCAGATATTTGAAGCTAGCCTTTACATCATAAATGTCCAATTTTTTTCATCTAGTTGCATAAGGGAAAAGGTTCCTTTTAAATTCAAAAATACCTCAGAATGTTACAGCATTAACTATAATTTTAAGGCATCCTCCTCTCTTATACTAATCTTCAATCTCCTTTGGAGACCACAATTTTAAACTCTGTCATGTGTAATTCTAAGGTATCTCAAGTATTTGGTGCTGGGACAGAAAGTAATGATAAGACCAACACATCTTTTTCTTCTTCCTAATCTTCTCTAAAGAGAGAAAAACTTCATTCTTGTTTCCTTTAAAAACTGTAACACTAACAACAAATTTTCTAAAACAGAAATAAAATATCCCATGTACAATAGCATAGGAATAAATGAAATAGGAATAAATTAAAAGAGGATCAAGATGCCTATTCTGAAAGCTACAAGACACTGATAAGAGAAATTGAGGAACATACAAGTACATTGTGTTCATAAATTGGAAGATTTTATATTGTTAAAATAACCAAGAGCTCTCTATAGATTAAATGCAAAAGATCCCAGTGGTGTTTATATATATATATATATATATATATATATATATATATATATATATATATATATATAATGTTATTACTTATTGAAAAACTAAAGAAATATTGAGAAAGAACAAAGCAAGAGGAATCACATTTTCTGATTTCAGCTATATAAGAAAGCTATAGTCCTCAAAATAGTATGGTTTTGGCAATAACAACAACAAAATTCCTGAAAAATATATCAATGAAACAAAATCAACAGCAAGATATATATGCTCACCTAATTGACAAGTCAGCCAACAATACTAAGTGAAGAAAAGACAGTCTCTTTAATAAATCATTCTGGGATAATTGGACATTCACAGCTAAAAGAATGAAACTTACACTATATCTTAAACCAATCACAAAATTCAAAATATTTAAAGACTTAAATATAAGACCTGAATCCGTGAAACTCCTATAACAAAACATGGGAATAAAGCACAAAATCAACAATAAACAATTGGAACAAGATCAAACAAAAAAGCTTCTGCAGAGCATAAGAAATGAATAAAGTGAAAAGACATCCTGCAGAATGGGAACAAATATTTCCAAACCATATATCTCATAAGGGATTAGTTCCAGAATATTAAAGAAATCATAGATTCAATAGCAAAAAACAAAAGACACCAACAAACAAAAACCTACAATGGGAAATCACCTCCTGCTTGTAACAATGGCTATCATAAAAAGACAAGAGATGACAAATGCTAGTGTAGATGCGGAGAAAAGGGAATCCTTTTACACTGCCGATGGGAAGGCAAACTGGTGTAGCCAGCCACTGAGGAATCAAGTACAGATGATTCTCAAAAAATTAAATATAGAACTATCATAAACTAGCAATTCCCCTTCTGGAAATGTATCTTAAGGAAAAAAAGGAAACCACTAACTTTTAAAGATATCTGTACCCATGTTCATAGCAGCATTGTTTACAACTAGAGGCCCAGTGCACCTCAGCCTCCACTGGCCAAGGCGTCCCTCCCTTCCTCCAAGCAGCCCTGTTCCTTGGTCACACACAGTCCCTGTTAAGAGAGCAATTTTCATACTATGCTTTTATTATATGGGATAGCCAAGACAAATAAAACCTAAGTATCAATCACTGGATAAATTGATAAAGATGTTGTGCTATACACATACATACACATACATACACAATATTGTTCAATCATTAAAAAATGAGGAAACCCTGCCATTTGCACTAACATGGATTGAACTTAAAGGCATCCTGCTAAGTGAATAAAGTTAGAGAAAAACAAATACTGTGTGATCTCATTTACCTGTGGAAACCAAACAAAACCAAAACAAAACACCGCATAAAGAGAGCACACTTGTGATTCCCAGAGGTTGGGAGAGGAGGAATTGAAGAAAGGCAATAAAAAAATAAAAGCATCCAGCCAAAACCGGTTTGGCTCAGTGGATAGAGCATCAACCTAGGGACTGAAAAGTCCCAGGTTTGATTCCGGTCAAGGGCATGTATCTTGGTTGTGGACACATCCTCAGTAGGGGGCGTGCAGGAGGCAGCTTATCAATGTCTCTTATAGATGTTTCTGGCTCTCTATCCCTCTCCTTTACTCTCTGTGAAAAATCAATAAAATATATTTTAAAATATAAAATAAATAAAAACATCCAATTATCAGATAAATAACAGGGAAGTAATGTATAACTTGGTGAATCGTGGTAACACTACTATATGATGTACAGGAAATTTGTTAAAAAAAAAAATCCTAAAGTTCTCTTCACAAAGAAAAAGGTGTTTGTTTTTTCCTACCTTCTTTTCATTTTATTGTATCTGTATGAGAAAATGAATATTAGCTGAACCTACTGTGATAATCATTTCATAACCTATGTAAATCAAACTATGATGCTGAATGCCTTAAACCAGTGGTGGGCAAACTATAGCTCACGAGCCACATGTGGCTCTTTGGCCCCTTGAGTGTGGCTCTTCCACAAAATACCACGGCCTGGGCCAGTCTATTCTGAAGAAATGATACTAGAAAAAGTTTAAGTTTAAAAATTTTGGCTCTGAAAAGAAATTTCCATCATTGTACTGTTAATATTTGGCTCTGCTGACTATGAGTTTGCCAACCAATGCCTTAAACAAATGCAATGATATGTTAATTACTTCTCAACAAAACTGTAAAAAAATTGCATATCAAATTAAGACTTCATATTTATTTTTAAAAAAAGTATTCACTATCTAAAAAAAATATACAGAATGGTGTCCTAACCAGTTCAGATCAGTGGTTGGAGCATGGGTCTCAGAACCCTTTAGATTCCGGTCAAGGGCACATATCTCTATGGGATTAATGTGGAAGGCAACCAATTGATGTGTCTCTCTCACATCTGTGTTACTCTCTCTCTGTCTCTCCCCATCCCTTCCATTCTGTCTAAAATCAATGGGTAAGGTTTAACAACAACAACAACAACAAAATGTGAATTGCTTTAATCATATAATACTTAATATTCATTATAAGTTATATGAGTTATTGTCATGATCAAACTATCTACATAATTACTTCAGAGAGTTTTATTATTTCAACACTTTGATTCTGCTTTACTCAGTGGCAAGTATGAAATTAATATTTCATAACTGCTGAAATGATCAAAATATTTCCATGTTTATGTATAGTCTCCAACATCAAAGAGCATCATAGAATCAAAGTTCCTGGATATTGGTTATGGGCAAATATGAGGCAGGAAGAAAAGGAAAACTAAAAAGCATGTAAAAGCAAAGTATTTCTGATGGTAGTTTCAGAGTTTTCATCTTATCTGTGGAACTAATAACTGAAATAAGTATAAAAAATATCACATATTTCAATGTATATACATTCAGAGTTCAATATTACAAATATTAAGTTTAAAAAGTAAATCAGTGCCAAGACGGGTTTGGCTCGGTGGATAGAGCGTCGGCCTGGGGACTGAAAGGTCCCAGGTTCGATTCTGGTCAAGGGCATGTACCTTGGTGGTGGGCACATCCGCGGTGGGAGGTGTGCAGGAGGCAGTGGATTGATGTCTCTCTCTCATCGATGTTTCTAATTCTCTATCCCTCTCCCTTCCTCTCTGTAAAAAAATCATTGTTTCTAACCAATTTCAACCATTTCTGTTTTATTATTCCTTCTATGAGGCACTACGTAATCCAGTCAACTATTTAGCTTCTTCCTCCAAATATCTATTGATGATGACATTGAGCTTGGACTCGAAAAACAATGCTCTGCAAACTGGTATAGCCAGCCACTGCAGAAACAAGTATGGATGATTCTCTAAGATATTTCTAAGGTAAGAGGAATGGTAAAAACAAAATAAAATACCAACTGAGTTAATTTAACAGAGTTACAAATGATATCACTTTCAATATTAATAATATTTCTCGCTAGTGTATTTTAGGGTAATATTTAATGGATTATTTTTGTTGTTGTTGGGGCTATTTTTGTTGTTGTTGTTTTGTTAATCCTCACCATAGGACATGTTTCCACTGATTTTCAGAGAAAGTGGAAGGGAGGGGGAGAGAGAGAGAAACATGGATGTGAGAGAAACAGCCACTGGTCGAGACCCTTCAGTCCGTAGGCTGACACTCCACGTGCCAAACCAGCTTTGGGTCTTGTAGAGTTTAAAATATACTAAAATTACAACTGTGATTTTAACTTACATATTCAATTGTACTTTTGATTATTACCTTCTTAGACACAATATCTAACCTCCTTTAAATGCTTGGGTAATCCTTTGTTCAAATTATCATTTTTATTTTAAAATTTCTTTATTGATTATGGTGTTATATATGTGTCCTTATAAACCCTTTTTATTGCTCAGGCTTCCCGTAATTTTCCCAAGCTATTCACTATACACTAATATATATATATGTATATATATGTATATATATATATATATATATATATATATATATATATACCCAAATTTCATACTATTTCCCTTCATTTCTGTACTATAATCTAAAATTCTAAATCTACTTTTAAAGTAAAATTTAAATCTCCTAATAATTTACAATCTTATTTTTTTTTATTTCTTAAGGTTAAGCAAACAAAGTATTTCTTTCTAAAGTAAAATTTTATAAATTTTCCTTGTTTAATTTTGTAATAGTCAAGCTAATTCCTACACATTATTTTGGCTCGTTTATTTCTAATTTAAGTCATAAGTCCACAAAATCAGGCAAACTTTCAATAGGTTATTAAACATCTTTAAAAAAAAGTTTTCATAAGATGGTTAGAAGATTTTGAGTTTTTTCCTAACAACTATTTTAAATGTCATTGCATCATTAGATTGATGGCTCTGAGTCTATTTTTCATCCTAAAATTACAGGTACTACAGGGACTACTGTCTATGACTCACTGGATTATTACATGTATTTATTGAGCTCTTGTGTGCTCTTGTGTGCAAAAGTGTTCAGCTAAGAGCAGAGTGCTAGTAAATTTAGAAATTATATTGAAATAACAATGGCTGATTGATAGGAAATGTCTAATCCAACTTCTGTGCTACCAAATATGCATGAAGGGGTAGGGGGAATGAGGGAAGGGACAGTGAGGGGGGAGAGATAGAATTATTTTTCAACTTTTCTTATAAGTAAAAGTAATTTTTCCAATTGAGCTTCCTTATGCATGCCTAAAAGGCTCTACTTTTCCACCAGCACCTTCATTTTGGCCATATAAAAAGGTTCTATCTTTCCTGACTTCTCCCTAAGGCATAATTGCTTTAAACACACACACACACACACACACACACACATACACACACACACACACGTGTGTGTGTGTGTGTGTGTGTATAGTACCTGTAATTTTAGGATGAAAAAAAAGATTCAGAGCCATTAATCTAATGATGCAATGACATTTAAAGTATTTGTTAGTAAAAAACACCTTTAGCTTCCTGGGTTGACACTCAACCATTGAGCAACACAGGCTGAACTGCATAATTCCTTTATAGGCCGGTAGTAATCTCTAACAAAAGTCATAAAAAGTTCCAGTTTAAGTGCATGATTAAGGACGCCGTCAGGCAGAAATTACAACATGAAAGTTCTAACACAAAAAAATTTGTTTCAATTCTGACCCTTATAAGAAAGTAGCTTAGTAGTGATTAATTGTCCACCAGTGTATGATGAAGCAACTTTTATAGTATTCCTATGAAAGTATTATATTATTCAATTTAACTCAATAGACTCATTCACTGGACTTGTTTTATAAAGTGTTGGTATACCCAATGTGGATTATAATTCTCCCTTCAAAGTAGGCCTCACTCTTCTTCTATACATCATAGCTTTTTATATTGAAATAAAACATATTTTGGCTCAACTTTCAGTCACCAGAAGACTGAACAATCAAATAATAAAAGTTGTATAAGGTATTCTGAGAATAGTGAAGATTCCAACACATGGTTATGAGTAAAGTAATAGGGAACATTAATCCCTAGTGTTAAAAGAAACAACAATGAAATATTACTTTTAAATGTTCTTCAAGTATGAATCTTCTCTGTCCCCAAAATAGAGGGAAAATGGTGGCTTGTTTTAACAATTGCCTTGATTGTAATATTAATATCTCAAACATTTTTTAAAAATGAGTAAGCAGAGGATAAATTTTCTGTTATGTGATATAAATTTATAAAATTATAATCAGCTTCTCATAAACAATATTTTCATTCAGGTCACACAAAATGCATATTACATATCTTATTGATCAAAGAGAGGAAACTAATAGTTTTTCTTTTCTAACTAAAAATGCCTCCCTATATGTAAATATATTGTAAATAGATTTAAATTTTTGGTAACAAAAATAAAATTCTGAAATCTATTATTTGGAGAATACTGACTTTCTTTTCTTTTCCTTTACTCCTTTATTTAAGAATATTTAATGATAAGGAAAGCTGTGCTTTCAGAATGTTGTAAACTAAACCATTTCTTTAAAAATCTTTATAACTACCCTAAGGGGCACTTTCCCTTAATCCCACTGCCTATTATGCTTGATGTGTGCAAAATAAAAATAAAAAGAAAGGAAGGAAGGGATGTAGGGAGGGAGTAAGGGAAGGAGGAAAGAAGGAAAGGAGAGAGGAAGAAAAACAGTGGAAAAATACACATTTTGACAAAGACCTGTCTTGTTAGTGAGTTCCTTCTCCTATCCTAAGAGAATCATAACTGGATCTCTGAAGATAGTTGAGAAGACTAAAAACTTTTTATGTATACTTTTTTGGTAGTAGAGATTTTCAACCCATCCATCCCCTCCTCAACACACACACAAATGAAAGCAATCTGCTGGTTAACAAAGAAGCATATATGTTAACAAACTCATATGTCAAAATGAAGGATTACTTATGTTGTAGGTACAGAGTATGATTATTATTGGACACCTACTTTTAAAAATAGGCATAATGGTTTTTTTTATGTGTGTGCAGAGGTGGGGCATCAATACCACCACTTAAGGACAGCCTGCAACCTATAAAATATCTGGACTACCATAGCTATTCCAACTGTCCTGAGCTGTTGTGACTAATCTAAAAGACTCCCTTTTAAGCAAATGTGTTATGTTCCCTGGAGGGATGGCATCATGCCAGCCTGTTGCTTTCAATTTTATGTATTATCTGTCTTCATTATTAAATCATGTGCCCATGCGGTTTACATGGTTTCACAACTTCACTATCAAAAGGGAAAAAAAACAAACAAAGGATCATGGCACAATGGTCACCACCATTGTTGATTTGTAACTAGAGCTACATAAAAGAATAGTCCTGATCTCATTCAGGTAGTGTGGAGAATTCCGACTTTCATGGTTAACTAACTGCTTAGAGAAAAGCAGTAATGCATGAAAGATGACTGTTCATTCTTTTTATAAATACAGATGGTTATTTTTTTATTTACATGATCTAATCATATCTGGATTTTTCCCATGCCATTTGTTATTCTCTAATACAATAAAATAACAATAAAATTAATCTGTATTAAATTCATTTGAGTCCAACAAAAAATAAGATGGACTTCATTGTAAGATGCTCTTTTGATTTTGCATATTATTTTATCTTTTCATTTTATCAAAACAATGATTTCTTCAATTTTGCTCAATGTATTCATCCCAATCGAACATCACATTAAACTAATAATACCAAAGTGTGGGATACTTTTCACTCACTAATGAAGTTCTTCAAACCTAGGGTGAATAGCAAAGCCAGAAGTTTTATTGGGCTTATAGTCTAATTAAAAGCAACGGGCTTGCACTCTGAAAAGCTTTTCCACACTCTTTAACACTTTTTTAATGCTGATCTAAGCTTAAGATCTTCATTGGTAACTCATTAAAGGCTTAGTTACAGTCCAGTGGGTGAGTCCAGAATATAATGATGGAATGTGTGTACAAATGTATAGGCTCATAATTAGAGAAACTGTCACAATTGGGTATTAAGGATATACAATGCAGTCTTTGAAAAACTCTATGGAGAGTAAGTGACCCCAAGATGGTGTTATATTTTAAATTTTGCTTACTACTCAAGTCATTTGTGTAGTTTGTGTGTGTATGTGTGTGTGTGTTCTTTTTAGTTCTAATTCTAAAAGGTATGTTTTAATGACTACATTCTCCTAGGATTATGTGTGAACCTTTCTGTTAAGGTCTTTCTACACATTATTTTACTTAATCCTTATACTATAATAAAGTAGGCCTAATTACCCCTTTACAATAAAGGAAACTTTGAAATTGGTTAAGGCAGTGGTTGGCAAACTCATTAGTCAACTGTTGAAATTTCTTTTGAGAGCCAAATTTTTTAAACTTAAACTTTTTCTAATGCCACTTCTTCAAAATAGACTTGCCCACGCAGTGGTATTTTATGGAAGAGCCACACTCAAGGGGCCAAAGAGCCGCATGTGGCTCAAGAGCCGTGGTTTGCTGACCACTGGGTTAAGGTCATGTATCTTGAAAGCAATAGAGTGAAATTAAACTCAAAGCTTAAGATTTTTCTTTCATTCATCAGGACCATGCAAATTAGGATTCTAAAGCATTTTAGATTAGACAATGTTGTAAACTTCAAGGCTTTATGTAAATATTACTTTCTACATATACTGATTTTCTCCTCCATTCCCAGTTTCTTAAAACTACAGGAACTATTCAATATTAACATTTGTAATTTAATACTTTTATTTAAGCTTTCTGTTAAACTTTTCCCCCAAAATGGTAATATTTCAAATACACCTATATGCCTGAAAGAGTGCAATTTTGCTAGAATTCTTACCATATAATATCTCCTGTTGTTTTTTTCTGATTAGCAGCTTTGTTTGTAGATGCAATGTGAGTGGTTAGTAATATACAGTAGGTAGGTTTAATAAAGAGACAAGCAAATTAATAACTTTCTTGATATAGAATAAAAGCCACCCAATGGTTTGCTGAACATATTAGAGAAACAGTCTATGGAAATAAAATTAAAGACTCAATATTTATAATGTAACTAGAGGCATGATGCACAAAATTCATGCACTCGGTGGGGAGGGGGGGGAGAAGGTCCCTCAGCCTGGCCTGCAAGCTCTTGTAGTCCAGGAGGCCTCGAAGCCTAAGCTGTCAGTTGGAAGAGGGTGGAAGAGGATCAAACCACCACAGCTGCAATCGCCAGCTATGAGCCCAGTGTCTAGTTGAGCAGTGCTTGCCCTGTGGGAGTGCACTGACCACTAGGGAGCTGCTCCTGCGTTGAGTGTTTGCCCCCTGTTAGTCATTGCAAGTCATAGGAAGCAGTCATTCCACTGTTCCATCAATTTGTATATTAGCCTTTTATTATATAGGACTAGAGGCCTGGTGCATGAAATTCATGCACATGGCGGGGAGTGTTCCTCAACCCAGCCTGCACCCTCTCCAATCTGGGACCCTTGAAGGATGCCTGACTGCCCATTTAGACCCGATCCAGGTGGGATCAGACCTAATCGTGCAGTCGGATATCCCTTTCACAATACAGGACTGCTGGATCCAAATTGCTTGCCTGTCTGCCTTCCTAATTGCCGCTATCCGCTTTTGCCTGCCAGCCTGACCACCCCCTAACCACTCCCCTGCAAGCCTGATTAATGTGTAATTGTTCCCCTGCCAGCCTGTTTGCCTCTAATTGCCCTCTTTTGCAGGGGAGGGAAATTGGGATGTAGCAGGCCTAGTCACCCCTAACTGCACTCCACTGCAGGCCTGTTACTGCCCAACTTCCCTCCTCTGCCAGCTTGGTAATCCCCAAGTTCCCTTCCCAGCAGGCCCAGTAACCCCCAACTGCCCTCTCTTGGAGGGCCAGTTCCCTTCCAAAAGACCTAGCTTCCTGGCCTGATTACCTAAAACTGCCCTCCTTGCAGACCTTGTATCTCCCAACTGCCCTTCCCTGCTGGCCTGATAGCCCACAATTGCCTTCCCCTGAAGGCCTTATACTTCCCAACTGCCTTCCCCTGCTGTCCATCTTGTGGTAGCCATCTTTTGTCCACATGGGGCAGTCATTATGTGTGTTGGAGTCATGGTCAATTTGCATATTATTCTTTTATTAGATAGGATAGAGGCCTGGTGCATGGGTTGGGGTCAGCTGGTTTGCCCTGAAGGGTGTCCTGGGTCAGGGTGGGAGTTCCCTTGGGGAATGGAGCAGCCTGGGTGAGGGGTCTGTGGTGGTTTGCAGACTGGCCATGCCCCCCAGTGACCCAAGTGGAGGCCCTGGTATCTGGGATTTATTTATCTTCTACAATTGAAACTTTGAGCCTTGAGTGGAGGCCAAGGCAGGCTAGGGCAAGCAGAAAGCTTGGCTTCCTCCATTGCCAGGGAAACCCAAGCCTCCTACTCGCTCTGTGGCTGCAGCCATCTTAGTTGAGTTAATTTGCATACTCACTCCTGATTGGCTGGTGGGCATGGCTTGTGAGTGTAGAGGAGTGATGGTTAATTTACATATCACTCTTTTATTGGATAGGATTTGAGCAAAGATGTAAATATGAAGAGTTCCAAAATCTGAAAAAATAAGAATTTAAATAAGAATAAAAAATATAATTGTTTTTGGTCACCATAACTGAAGTTCAATGTTGTTTATCATTTTCTTAGAAAGGAATCACTGTAAGCTACTAGAAAAGCCCAATGAATATCACTGCTATACGGTTCATATATGAGTGAAGTTTCCATCATTGCTACTTACAAGATTTTATCATTTTAATAAAAAACTGAAGTAATGAATTACTTTTAGGAACCTCATATATAAGTACAAGAGAAGGTTGAGTGAAGCTAGAAAAATAACATATGATTTCAAAATGAATGTAAAAAAAGTAAGATTAAAATGGTTAAATCCAGGCAAAAAGCCTCTCGTACAATATGAAGCCTACAGAATTACATCTAGCCCTGGCCAATGTGGTTCAGTTGGTTGGGCATAATTCTGTGCACCAAAAGGTTGTCAGTTCAATTCTGGTCAGGGCACATGCTTGAGTTTTGGGTTCCATCCTAATTAGAGCGTGTACACCACATTCACACTTTCCCTCTCCCTTCTCTCTCTCTCTCTCTCTCTCTCTCTCTCTCTCTCTCTCTCTCTCTAAAAATCAATATAAAACCGAAACTGGTTTGGCTCAATGGATAGAGCATCGACCTGTGAACTGAAAGGTCCCAGGTTCGATTCTGGTCAAGGGCATGTATCTTGGTTGTGGGCACATCCCCAGTACAGGGCATGCAGGAGGCGGCTGATTGATGTCTCTCTCTCATTGATGTTTCTAACTCTCTATTCCTCTCCCTTCCTCGCTGTAAAAAAATCAACAAAAAATATATTAAAAGTAAAAATAAAACTCAATATAAAAATCTTAAAAAGTAAAGAATTCTTATATCTAAATGTATTCTAACAATAATATCTTCTAGTCTTTTCTAGAAAGAACATGTAGAACTAAATAATAAAAAATAAAAATCAGGACATTTTTGAGTATTATTTCTCTAAATAAGATAAACATACAAATGACCAATGAGCACAGGAAAAGAAGCTCAACATAATTAGGAATTAGAGAAATGCAAATGAAAACCATGAAATACTATTTCATCTAGATTAGGAAAGTTAAAATAAAAAAGGCAGTTAAGTGCGGGTGAGGATGTGGAAAAATTAGAACCTTCTTATTATTGTTGAGACAGTATTTCTCTATAACTACTCTGGAAAACAGTATTGCAGTTCCTCAAAATGCTCAACATAGAGTTATCATGTGATTGAGCAATTCCACTCCTAGGTGTGGAAAAGTAAAAATAAAATTCTTATGAGTTTTCATAATAGCATTATGCAGAATAGAAAAAGGGTATAAATAATACAAATTTCCATAAACTAATAAATATAATATGGCATATTCATACAACAGAATATTGTTTGGAAATAAAAAAAGAATTTGTTAATATATGCTATGGTATGCATAAATGCTTAAATAATATTAAGTGAAAGAAGCAAGTCACACAAAAATAAGAAAAATTATGATTCTATTTAGGAAAAATGTTCAGAATAGGCAAACACATAGAGATATAAAATAGATTACTGGTTGCCAGGGATGGGGCTGAAGGGTACTAGGTGTAAATAATAATGGATATATGAGATTTCCTTTGGAAGATTAATAATGTTTTAAAGTTTATTGTGGTGATAGTTGTATAACTGCTCATACACTGAAATCCCCTGAACTGTGCATTTTAAAATGGTTAGTATTATGGTGTTTCTAAAAATGTTTTTTTTTTTCTTATTTAGTTCAGAAAGGAAAGGAGAGGGAGAAAGAGATAGAAGCTTCAATGATGAGAGTATCATTGATTGGCTGTCTCCTGCATGCCCCCTACTGGGGACTGAGCCCACAACCCAGGCATGTGCCTTCACTATGAATCAACTGTGATCTCCTGATTCATAGGTTGATGCTCATCCACTGAACTACACTGGTCATGAAATGGTATATTAAATATATCACAAGAAAGCTGTAAAAATTCTATTTATGCATTAAAATTTTAGTGTATTAGGTCTCTTTTTGTAAAGCTATATGGTGTGTTAAATATCTTCTCCATGTATCACAAGAGGATTACACTTTTCAGACTCCTTTAGAGAGGTGACTATGAGGCTTAGTGTTAATATTTGCTTTTTAATGAAAATGAAAACAGAAGTAATGTACACTCCTTCCAAGAATATCCATAAAAACGTTCTAATAGAATCTCCACAGGGCTCGGTGTTCCTTCCTGTGGACTGGAATAGCAATGACCTCAGAATGACTTTGGAAGCCTGATGATGATAGACTAGGTCTCTGAGTAACTCTGAGAGCAACAGAATTAACATCCATCCCTGACAGACACACTGACCAGAAACCTTTCTTGGAATGTTTGGTGAACAGGTGAATATTCTCGGGAAGCCATTATTAGCTATGGAATTTACTGTGACTACAGTCTAGCGTATCCTAATACAATGTCCAAAAATGGAGATTAATGTAGGTAACTCAAAGTAGTGAGTGTGTGTCTCATAACATATATTTTGAAACACACACATAATCAATTTGATCCTAATTTGACTACTTCCTGTTCTGGACACTTGAATTTCTTAGAAGTAATTCCTAACACACTGTAACACAAATAAACTATAGTGCTGTTTCAGATATCTCATTTCTATAATTGATCATTTTGTATTTTATGATCAATTGGGTAAGTGCCTTCCTATTACACTTTTAATTTATACTAGCTTTTTTTTCTTAATATTCAATATCTATTTTAGAATGTGTATATTTTTAATTTCTACCTAGAAAAGTTCATATTGGTACTATGAATGCATTTGAGTAAAAATCTAAAGAAATTCATTTGGAGATAATGTGTCAATTTTGCTGTCTTCAGTCTTTTCATTTAGAAACTTAGTATATTGGAGGTTTTCTTTGATAATTCCCAATAAACTTCAGAGTTTTCTTCTCAAACATCCCATATATATCTGGCCTTTTTTCCTAAGTCATGCATTTCAGTGCCATTTTGAATCAAATCAACAATGAAATGCATGTTACTAAGTTACACACAGTTGGTATGTGTGAATCATACAGCTGAACTCAAATTGATCTCAATTCTGAGGAAGTTTTTATTTCCTAATTATATCATCAGACTGCTTAAAATAATAATTATCTTATGTTTGAATACCTATTCTTCAGATTTTGTTTTGTCATTTATTATAGTAACCCAAACTTGCAACTTTTAAAAAAAATTCTAGCAATAACCATGGTGGTATGGACTATTTATGAGCAGTTATTTAACATTGTTAATTAATGTAGGAAAAAATAATTTTATTTTCCACTTTTCAAGATATTTTCTTCCAGGGGTATAGTGATATTGTCAAATTTATATGCAAGTATGTTTCTTTAAAATGCTATTTGTAATGGTAATATATCAATGACCTTCACTGTTGAATCATTATCATATGGTTAGATAGACAATGGTTCCTTCATATGAAACGTTATAATTTTTTAAAAAATTTAATGAGAGCATAGAAATGTCTACAATGTGAGGTCAAGTCAAGTAAAAGGTAAATTTATTTCTTACATTATTCCAACTTAAAAAAAATGCATGTGCATACATAACATGACAGTAGGGAAATCTAACAAACATTAACATTAAGTAAATCACGGGGTCATGGGATTAATACATTTTTTATTTCTAATTTAAATTTCTATGAGGAGACTTACTGTGACAATAAAATAGGTAACCCTGATAATGACAAAGAAATATATGAGACTATGTTCTTGTACCTTACTAGTAAGCTACAACCTTGACTTCAGAACATTAAAGTCACCACAAACTAATAATGTGTAGATGAAATAAATATAGAAAGCTTATCAAATGCCACTGTAAAAGCCTATTTTTGTACAAAAGCATTAACCAGTGACGTTTGTACGTACAATCAGCATATTTTTCTTGCATGATCTTAACTAACACAGCTTATTTGATCAATCTTTCCTATAAGATAGATTTTTTTCTTAGAGAAAGACAATTTTCTATATATTTAAAGAAACTAATTCTGCTATGATGGCAATATAGGGAAAATAAAAATTCAAATCAAATAAAAATGTCATTATTAACAAAATGTAAAATCAAAATTATTTACAATCTATAGAAAGATAAATTCTCATTCTTTGAATACTAATAAAAGAGAAAAAAAGACTTTCTGAAATGATTTTTTCCCTTAAATTCATGTGTTGTCCTTAACTTCACCAAACCAATTTATAAATTAAAAAGTAGAGAATGAGTTAATTACGTTTTTCAATAGGACCTTCTTCTAAACTGCCAAATTTAAAAATAAGGTCATAATACAATGCATAGTCTCTATTTACTTGATAAATCAATGAGACTCTTTCCTATTACATTTCAATTTTTTAACTGGTCACTAAGGAGTAATTTCCCAATCAGAATGGAGGAAATAAATGCATGAAAACGTGTACCATTGCTACATATATGAAATTATAAATGTAAAAGCAGTCTTATATTGAAAATGAGAGTAAAAAATAATATAAAAAAGAGAAAAATATAAGTATTTACATATTATATACTAAGGACTTTTAAATTAATTCTACCTCAACTATACAACTACCCTTTGTTGCCAAGTCCACCCTATGTCCAAGAAATAAAAGAAATAAAAAAAAAATTAAGATAGGAACCTAATCCCCACCCTAGCCAAATATGCACAATATATAAAATCTGAAGATAAGAAAATACTGTTTCATTCTCAAGGTAAACACAAGCTGCTTATGAGTATCACTGAAATAAAAATCACATATAACTTGTTTTGCAAATGTGAAAAAAAAAAGAAGACTCTTTTCAAATTGCTAACTGCATGTGCAGTGTGTAAGTAAGGTTTGTAAACCTATTCTTACAAAGAAAAACTATCTGCCATGCATATTTGTACATAATCTTATAATATCAGAGACTGTATAGTTAATTTACAGCATATATATTTTGAAATTCAGTACCATGTGGCTATGGAAGATGGTGTTGGGTATGTTGGCAGAAACCTCATATACCATGACTACAAAGGTTTTGCTGTTTAACATAACTGACCATAAAAATAGTGATATTGCTGAAAATATTACAAATTACCTAGGCTGGAAAGCATCATAAACACATCAAGGATGATTAAGTTCTAAATATAAGAAAGTTAAGCAGAGCTTATAAGTCAACCTGACTTTTTACATTTATAAAACATAACTTCATAAAAAGAATTATATGGTGAGATGTTATGTAGTAAAATATAATTATATCCTTTCTCAAGTTTCACATCTTATTAGAAGTTAAAATATATATGGGCATTATTTTAAATTATTGAGATATTAAATAGTATTATATCTTGTTAAAATAGATTAATTATAAAGTGCAAGTTACATAAAAATGTATAGTACTAAATATATATGCATCTATTGATTCTTTTGTCCCTACTAAGAACTTTTTATTGTAATTAACTTCCTTGAATATAATAAAAAGCAGGATACCCTGTAAAATCTCTCTCTCTCTATATATATATATATATAAAAGGCTAAAATTCAAAGTGTCCTCTTGGGAGTTCAACTGGGAGACCCAAAGTTAAATCGTTTGCTATGATATGTGCTGACCACCAGGGGATGGCACAGAACATGGCAAGTGACCAGTGGTGGTAGAGGAGCACTGAGGGAGCGAGGGGAGGAGGAGACAGGGAGGCAGATAACCTGATTGGCCCTGATTGCCAGCCAGGCCTAGGAACCCTAGGTCACAGGGCCTCTAGTGAATATATTACCGCACATACAACTTTCATAACCAAAAAATAGGATTATAGAAAACAGTAAGCATGTGTTGGTTATAGAAAAAATACTAAAACCCTATATTTTATGAAAATGTACCATATTGTTTCCCATTACCCAGGGGCTCAATCGACCCTATATGCTATCTTTTCAATAAAGATATAATCTATAAGTACAGTTAATATTATGTGTGTGTGTGTGTGTGTGTGTGTGTGTGCGCACCAAAATCACTTTCTCAATTCCCAACCCATGTGGCTTGGGAAGTCACATCCTGACCAGATCTCCTAGCCCAGGTCCCACACTGAACCTTGGTACTTCCCTTTCTGCCAGTCAGCATGAGCCCAGTGCCCATGTTTAACACTGGATATTGTTTTCTGATCTCACTATTTCCCTTGTTTCCAACCACATGAATAGAACAAAAAACACTTTAACTTCAAGTAACCCTACATTAGTTATCAGCAAAGAACTGGCCATCTGCTTTCACTGCTTCTCTTGATTTCTGCCAGGTCTCATTACATAATAGATAAGATTTGTATGGTTGCACAGGCAGGGCATACAGTCATGGAAAATGGAAATAAAGAGGCACATAAAGACATAGAATATGGACAGATAAACAAAGAACTACAGACATTTCCTAATTTCAAAGAAGTGTGTGTGTGTATATATATATACATAAAGTGGATATATGGATTGATTTTGTATAAGATATTGGCATGACTTTCGAGGATGATGGGCAGGTCATTCAACTAATGTAAACATTATTCAGAATTAATTATTTATCTTGGTTTCTAATTTTATCCATGTAAAGATCATGCAAAAATTCATCATATACTACCATTTATATATCACTACCACTGACAATTATATACTAGAATCACTGACAGTTATATACTATAATTATATTTTTATATGCTGACATTATATAGTGAGTTTTAATATATATCAATTTAATAATAATTATGTTCAGAGAGTAGTATTAAGGAATTTCTGGCAAAACCTGAATACTGAGGTTTAAGCAAAAGATTTCTTTCTATTCTCAAGGCAAGAATAAGGAAAATTATACATTTTCCTTATCAAACCTTCAGAGGTTTCCCTCTATTTCAAGCTATTTTAAGAGTAGAAAAATCAAATACAAAAAAGATTTACCAAATACCTGCACTATGTTAGAAGCTATACATAGTATATTATTGTATCCATTCTTAAAATGACTCTGCATGGAATAAGTGTTTATTTTTTTCAGATGAAAAATACTTATAAATTTTAAAGATTCTGTGAGCTCCTTGAGGGAAGTATTAAGAATATATTTTGCTCACTGCCATATTTTTGAGAGCTAGCAGTTTTATAACTCAACGTTGGTAATAAATGATATTTGCTAACTAGTTTACCAAGTAATAGAGTTACAGAGCTAGTAGATGGGAGAGGTAGAATATTATCTCAGGTTTGTCAGATTTCTAACCTCAGTCTGTCTGTGTCCAGACCATAGTGGAGGCAGGCGATCTACATTCTGCCTCATCTCTCCCAATCACCAGGAGAGCTGAGATGGGATCTTCTCAAATGGCTTTGATAGAAATTGATCATCTTACTGGCAGTAAGACCAGAGCTCATGAAACCAGGTCCCCTCTGAGTCTCATAATAGCTTATGTAACATTAGTCAAGTTCCTTTACCATTTAATATTCAATGTTTGTACCATAAATATTGAATGATAAAGATTATAATAAATATTGTTAAACCCACAAGAATATTGTGATTAATTGTACCAGTGTATTTAAAGTGTATAGCTATAAAATCAATAATTATAATTATTATTTGCTCAAGAGAAAAGAATCAAGACTCAGGTCATACCCAAAAAAATAAATTCTCCATGGACATGAGGGCAAATGAAGCTGGGCCTCACAACAGGGGATGTTTGGCGGGGGGTGGGGGGGTGGGGGTACTTCTATAATTGTGACATCTATTTTAAGCCACTCATCTATATTTTTGAGTTATGTGCTATTCCTATAAGCCAGGATTAGTAGAGGGTCTAAAAATGTCTATTGAGTAGACTTCAGCACTGGTGAATGGTTACTACATTCCTCTATTTATGAATAAGCTGGTTCTGCATGGCTGTTCATGTGAAGCTTTGGATTTACAAGTCAGAGGTGGCACCACAATGGAGGTGCCTCCTATAGACGGTAGACAATACTGAAATTTTCTCTGGTGCAAGTTTTAGAATACCTAAGCATGGCAGTAAGAACAAAGCTTATAATTTGAAATCTTCCATGTTGTTTAGCTTTATATGATTCAAGAAAAGATAATAGAAAGTAGTTCATGTAAAATGGAAAGGATTACTTAACTTTTTAGCTTAAAATATTTGATATACCAGGTCAATTTTTTATGTGCCCAACTAGGGGTGTTAAGATATTTTTCAGAGTTACCTAGAGATTGTGTGTGTGTGTGCACGCTTGTGTGTGTGTTCAGTACAGGTCCCAATTCAAGAACCAAGATCTATATATAGCTCAGTCCTGTTTGGGACCCAGTGAAATATGTAAGTGTCTGTTTTAGGAGAACAGAAACTTCAATAAAAAGTCTTTAATACAATGTCTATTTCTACTATTTTTAATTTACCTGCTCAAACAAGTGTACTTTTATACTGAGTTTTAAAAAATAAATTATATGTCTCTGTGTGTGTCTTTGTCTGTGTGTGTGTGTGTGTGTGTGTGTGTCCTATGAGCATCAACAACAAATGAAATAGCTCTCAGAAAACAATGATTTCTAAGCTAATTTCTTGTGGTTACAATTTGTTAGAACCAAAACTGGAGGGACAGATAATATGATGAAGGCAATTAACATATTCAACCACTTAATATTCATCATGCATATGCCAGATTCACATATGCTATTTATTCAATCCTCAAAAGAACTGTATGAGTGAGGCATTTTTATAACATAAAGAACCTAACTAGAATCATCCTGAGATATATAATGAGAAAAGCATCTATTTAAAGTGACAATTCTTTGTCCCATTTGGCAAATGTCACATGTGCCCAAGTATGTGAATGTTTAAGTGCTGCATCAATATATGAGTTAAAGAAACACTATGAAATTTTTGACAAAATTTATTTATATTATGTATGGTTATATAATTTTACTTCCTTTTCGTTAAAAGAGCACTACCTTATATTATAGTGATTTGTTACATATAATTGTTAAATCAGGAGAACTTTGGAGAAAACTTTTATCCATTTTAAAATGACAGCAGAATGCAGTTCTATTTCAAACTTAGGACATGGGCAGAATGTGGAACTGCATCATTCATGAACTACAGCAGATTTCATAATCAATTAAAAACCAAAAATGACTGAAAGAGGCTGAAAATTCATTTCAGTTGCTTGATACATTATATTATGCTGAGACCTCCTAAGCACTGGCAAGTATAACTTTTTTTTTTTGCTATAATTGCTATTAATATATGAAATAGTGTCTGCACTAGACCATTTTTTTTTTAGTATAAAACCAAAGGTAATTAGTAGGAAAGTTTAAATTGTGACAAAGTAACATACATATAAACTTTAACTTGCCAGGGCTTATTGATATTCAGTGAACATTATATAATAAGTTGTATAGAAATTGTTTTGCTTACTTATGGAATATTTATATGTTTTATAAAATGTCCAAAAGTATGTAATTTCTTACATATTTGTGTTATCAATACACAGATGTTTAAATGAACAAGTACATAATCTTTTGTAAGTATATTAGCATGTTTCTGTAAAGTTACCTTTGTGCATATGTTCACATTATTTTGATGTTGTTGTTTTTTTCCCCTCTTTTGCATTGAAAGTTATATGTCAAAAACAATTTTCCTTTAATGAAAAGTTTAGTTTTTATTCTGTGTACTAAAGATTAAACAGAGTAGTAAACAATAACAAACAAATGATTACTTAATTTCAGAAATATGATTTTGGGGGGCGTTTTCTTTCAAATGGAAATATTTACTATATTAAAAATTATTTTGATTACAAAAATATGTAAACCAAAAAATTCGCAATAAGTGATAGAGTTAATGAGTCAGCTGATTTCCCCTGAAAGTGGTAAAAAATAAAGACTAAAATATGCAAAGTTGCTTCTTAAGCAAACAAAAACTTTGGTTATACATACATTCTAAAAAGTACCTTAAGAAATAAAATTCTAACTCATATTTACTGCAGCTTAAGACACACATATGACCTTTTACTCTTACTTCTATTAATATATGTAGGCAAAAGCTGCTAAATCTTAGAACAAAGATGTAAAGGAAAGAAAGTAATATAAACAACTGAGACAACATTAAAAATCACAAAAAGAAACTAATTAAAGTGCTTACCATGGACTATGGGTGCTAAGAGCATCACGAAGACTAGTAGCTGTGATGGCCACATGGTTGTGAAGTCAGGCATGAGTGCCTTAAGAGTGAGTGTTTCCCACGAGAATCACAATAAGGATTTCTGGTTCCTCTTCTGTACTCCAAGACCAGTGATTAAAAAAAAAAAAAAGTAAAAACCCAAAAAAAGAATATTCCTTAAAACAGAAACACCAATATTCCAAATTCGAGTCCTGCAAACAAGAAAAAAAAGTTATCAAATACAGGTTTTCTTAACTATTTGAAAGTTTATTTCCTGACTAAAAATCTCTTATGCATCCTCATTTCATTTTAATGAGTACAGGATTCATATATAAAAATGAGTAACCAAAAAGACAATACA